>LR753307.1:0-240367 GCA_902729485.2 Mus minutoides
TAAGACTCACGACAACCAGATTTCTCCTCAGGACAGTTTACTCAGGAACCTGACGTGGCTAATGGTGCATCACGAATGGCAAAATGCCGGCCCAGAGCCTCCCCGGAAAAGCTACTTAAGCCCTGTCCTGGCCAATCAACGAGCTGCCCTGTGGCTCTCGCGAGACTACCCCAGGTGCTCTCGCGTGACTACACCAGGCATTCTCGGGCAACAGCTGACACAACCTAGAAAAGCTGAATCGGTCGAGCCGAGCGGTTGAATGGCTCCCTACAACTTTGGATTTTCTTTTTTGTTTCTACTTCCCTTTTTAGGTCTTTGATAGTTTTGTTCAATTCCATCACCTGTTTGGTTGTGTTTTCCTGTAGCTCTTTAATGGATTTTTGTGTTTCCTCTTTAAGGGCTTCTACCTCTTAACACTATTCTCCTGTATTTCTTTAAGTGAGTTATTAAAAATCCTTCTTCATGTCCTCTATCAGCATAATGAGATATGATTTTACATTTGAGTCTTGCTTTTAGGGTGTGTTGGGGTATCCAGGACTGGCTGAGGTGGGAGTGCTGGGTTCTTATGATGGTGTGTGGTCTCGGTTTCTCTTAGTAAGATTCTTATGTTTGCCTTTCACCATCTGGTAATCTCTGGTGTTAGATAATCTTCTAGCTGTCTCTGGTTGGAGCTTGTTTCTCCTGTGATTCTGTTAGCCTCTCTCAGCAGTCCTGGGAGTCCAGATCTCTGCTGAGTCTCATTGGTCAGAGTACTCTCTGCAGGCAAGCTCTCCTCTTGAAGGGAAGGTACACAGAGGTCTGGAGTTCAGACCTGCCTCCTGACTGAAGATTTAGGCCTGAAACAGGGCCTGTCCCATGCTCACCTGCACATCCTTCTGAGGAATGTGGGACACAAGATGGCTCCCTCACCTGTTCAGGCAGTTAGAGCCCTCCTGGGCAGGCATCTCTCCTCTGGTGGGGAAGGTGCCTGGATGTCTGGAGCCTGAAATGGTGTCTGTCCCAGAAGCTATGGTGCTTCTGCAGTCTGCTCAATCACCCTTCGCAGTCTGCGAGCTGACCTGTTCTGTCTCTGCATGTCTTTAGTGAAGAATAGCAAGACAGAGCAAACCACAGCTCAGTCCTTGTTTCCCACTGTTTGTTGGGTCATATTTTTATTCCTTCATCAAGAGTCCTTTCATTTGTCTGCTATATGCAAACATCCTTTCACCTGTGCCTACTTCAGGAAAACAGTCTTTCACCTGTTTGCTTTAGCACAACATCCTTTCATGCGTGTGCCCCAGCAAAACATCATTTGACATAACTAACTTTCTAAAAGAACTAGAAGTCTCTACTTCAGAAAATACTTATTTCAATTCCTGGTTTCCTGGTTTCTGTTCATAGGGCTTGGCTCCACTGCATCTGGGCCTGTGGTAAGGCAGAACATTATGGTGGGGGGAGGATGCAACAGAGGCTACTCATCCCGTGAGAGACAGGACAGAGTACAAAAAAAGGGATATGGGGGCCAGAAATATCCTTCAACAGCAACCTACCTTCTCCAATAGCCTTCATTTCCTACAATTTCCAAAGCTCCTCAAATAACACCATCAACTGAGAATCAAGCATTCAACACATGAGCCCATTCGAGGTACTTCACATTTAAACGGTAGCAGCTGTATACAGGTAAAGCTCCATGACATTTTTCTGGGCAATGATTTTTTTCTATATGGCCCCAAAGAACACAGGTCTTAAAGCAAAAATAAACAAATAGCATTGTATTACATGATAAAGCCCAGCAGAGGAATAGAGTTTAGGAAATAACCCACAAAATTAGAGAAAATATATGTAAAGTATTCATCTGGTGAAAGACTAGTATTCACAATTTACAGAGAATTTAGAAAACTCAATAGCGATCACTCATGTCTTAAAAAATGGGCCAAGTATATGAAAGAAGACTTATACGAAGAAGACATACAAATGGTCAATGGATACATGAAAAATGCTCGTAATTGATACTACATAAGGAAACCTAAATGAAATAATAAATATGAATGAGACATAATGAAACATTAGACCTGTTAGTGTAGTTTTTATCAAAAATGTGAGACGTGTTGGTGAAGATATGTTTAAAACAGACCAAATGAATATTGTTGATGGCATGTAAATTGGTATGGTCGTACAAAGCAGTATAAAGAAACATCAAAAACTTTTTTATAAAGAATAGAATTAATGCATCATCTGATTTTTATCATTTTGGGGTATATATAGAAAGTAAATTAGATCAATATCCTAAGGCAATATTTGTATTTCATTATTTACAACAGCCAAAATATATAAACAAACCAAGTGCCTATCAACAGATGAATGGATAAAGAAAATATAGTATGTATATACACTGTCAGCCTTTAAAAGGAAGAAACCTTGTAATTTGTATTGACATGGATAATCCTGGAATAAACTGTGTTAGGTAAAATAAACTAGACTTATAAAAAGAGTGCTGTATAATCTAATCTCACTTCTATGTAAAACCCTAGAAAATTGAAATCATAAAAGCAGACAGTAAAATATTAAGCATTTAATGAAGACATGTGGAGAGGGTCAATGGGAAGTAATTAATCAAAGGGTATAAATATTCCAGATAGAAAGGAAAACTGAATTTTGAGATTTTTGCGTAGCAATATGATTATATCATATATATATATATATATATATATATATATATATATATATATATATATATATATACATATACATACATATACATATTTCAAACTACAATACTACCCCTGACACTGTTAATGGTACTCTGTTATGCTTGCAGACAAGATCCTAGCATAACTGTCCTCTGAGAGGCTCCACCCAGATGCAGGGACCCACAGCCAAACCTTAGATGGAGTCCAGGGGTGGAAGAGTTGGAAGAAGGATTGAGAGACTCAAAGGGGATAGGAAATCCACAGGAAGACCAACAGAGTCAACTAATCTGAATTAATCTGAATTAATCTGAATCTTTGGGGGGTCACAGATACTGAACCACCAACCAAAGAGAAAGCATGGGATGGTTCTAGCTGCCCTACCCCAACCCTCACCAACTGCAGATGTGCAGCTTGGTCTTTGTAAAGGTTCTCTAACAACTAAAGGCAGGTTGTCACTGAATTTGTTGCCTGCCCGTGGATCCCATTCTGTTAACTGGACCTCCTTGTCTGGTATCAGTGAGAGTGGATATGCCTAGTCCTACAGTGACTGATGTGCCTGGAAAGTGGAGGTGGGAGGGGCAGTGACACTCAGGGAAGGTTCCCAGTCTCAGAAGAAAAGAGAAAGTGGGAATGGGAGGAGCTGTGAAAGCCAGGACTAGGAGGAGGGGGGTTGATATTGGGATGTTAAATGAATAAATTAATTAATTTAAACAAATAAAAATTTAAAAATATATGAAATATATATATATATATATATATATATATATATATATATATATATATATATATGACAAACAATTTTAATGCTATTGTCAGTCATTCTGCTCATCATGCTAGTTGTTTAAGGGGCAGAAAGTCTGGATATGAGAAGTGTTGAGACACCAACTGAGTGTCATTGAATTAAGTATCTTTCCCTTAGATCTTTCTAGGTTTTTAAAAAGTCTAATGCTGACAAAGTCTTTCTTATTAAAACATCTAAAATACTGTATATAAATAAAAATATTTATGTTCATTCAGTATGAAATTTGATGAACTAATTTAAGCTATGTTATCTGGTTTCTATAGAAAATATGGTAGTAAATTTCAAATAACTCACAAAAGTATTTGTGAGCAAGGAAATGGATATATGATAATTATCTTGATTTATTCATCCAAAGTTGTATGTGCATAACTGATCAAAACATTACACTGTACCTATAAGTATATAGAATTGTGATTTGCCAATCAAAACTAATATGGATAATTAAAAGGTTTATTTTAAGTTGCAAAGACTGAAATAATAAGCCAAATCATATCAGAGTCTCCAAAAAAATTATATGTAATTGGGATGTTCAAAAAGGGACTCTCCAAATCCAGTGTTCTGATGGGGAAAAAAGGCCTGTGAAAACAAGAAGAGGGTCCTTTTGGAAGGCAAAGTGCAAGTTAACCATCTGATTTATTATGCTCCACTGAGCAATGACCAGATTACACAAGACACCTTTGATTAAAGAACTTGGAACACAGACAAGTTTGTTGAAACAATCATAACTCATTTTCATTCAGAAGTAATGAAATTGCCTAAAACTTGTTTCAATTTCCAAAGTCAAACAACAAGAAATATTATAAACCACTTGAATAAAGCTGGGATTGCAAAAAATATATAAAATCATAGTCTCTGATGAGCAATCTCTTGATCAGAAGATGAAATATTTTCCTAAGAAAAAAGGAAGGAGAAAATGAGTCAGAATTGTATGGTTATGATGGCCACTACCATGTGAGGTTCCTAGTAAATTGGAAATTAAGAACAGTTCACAGGCCAAGCGTGGTAGCACACGCCTTTAATTCCAGCACTTGGGAGGCAGGCGGATTTCTGAGTTCGAGGCCAGCCTGGTCTACAAAGTGAGTTCCAGGACAGCCAGGGCTATAGAGAGAAACCCTGTCTCGAAAAACAAAAACAAAAACAAAAACAAAACAAAACAAACAAACAAAAAAAAAGTTCAAAGTTCTTGAAGAAAAGCTTCTTTTTCAAAAAGGAATCATTTAAGTAAAGAAAATGTGTGTATGTGCACCTATATATATGTACATATGTATGTATGCATGTATATAATGTGATACAGTCATTATACAAAACAGTATGGAGGGACATAATTTTTTTTAAAGAACAGAATTAGTTTTCTGTTCTTTTTTTTTTATTAGATTTTTTTTAATTTACATTTCAAATGTTATCCCCTTTCCTAGTTTCCCCTCCTCCCATTGATGACCTACTAGGCCATCCTCTGCTACATACATAGCTAGAGCCACAAGTCCCACCATGTGTTTTCTTTGATTGGTGGTATAGTTTCAAGGAGCTCTGGGGATACTGGTTAGTTCATATTGATGTTCCTCCTGTGGGGCTTTAGTCCCCTTCAGCTCCCTGGGTATTTCTCTGGCTCCTTCATTGGGGACCTTTTGCTCCGTCCAATGGATGACTGTGAGCATCCACTTCTGTATTTGCTGGGCACTGGCAGAGCCTCATAGGAGACAGCTATATCAGGCTCCTGTCAGCAGGCTCTTGTTGGCATCTGCCTAGTGACTGGGTTTGGTGGATCCCCAAGTGGGGCAGTCTCTGGATGGTCATTCATACAGGAAACCCACCCCAGGGAAAAAGACAGACACTACCTCAGAGTGAAAGGCTGGAAAACAATTTTCCAAGCAAATGGTGCGGAAAAAACAAGCTGTAGTAACCATGCTAATATTGAATAAAATTGACTTTCAACCCAGTTATCAAAAAAGACAAGGAGGGGCACTTCATACTCATCAAAGGTAAAATCTACCAACATGAACTCTCAATTCTGAATATCTATGCTCCAAATACAAGGGCAGCCACATTCATTAAAGAAACTTTAGTGAAGCTCAAAGCACACATTGCACCTTACACAATAATAGTGGGAGACTTCAACACCCCACTCTCACCAATGGACAGATCCTGGAAACAGAAACTAAACAGAGACACATTGAAACTAACAGAAGTTATGAAACAAATGGATTTAACAGGTATCTACAGAACATTTTATCCTAAAACAAAAGGATATACCTTCTTCTCAGCACCTTATGTTTCCTTCTCCAAAATTGACCATATAATCGGTCACAAAACAGGCCTCAACAGATATAAAAATATTAAAATTATTCCATTCATCCTATCAGATTAGCATGGAGTAAGGCTGATCTTCAATAACAATATAAATAATAGAAAGCCAACATTGATGTAGAAGCTGAACAACACTCTACTTAACAATAACTTTGTTCTGTTCTTTTATATATAAAAGAACATCTATAATTCCAAATTCCAAAGAACATATATAATTCCAAAATTGAGACAGGTTATCAGAATACTTCAAAAAAGCCCACTGCATTATCTATCTAAGGATCTTTGAGTTTTTAAAGAATTCATGAATTTATGTTTAGTTAAATAAATTCCATTTTGTCATTCAAACAGCTATATTGTGATCTTCTGTATAGTATATACCACTTGCCACCTATATCACAGCATATACTTATTTATGCTTATATTTATAATGAAACATGTAGTTCTCTTTCATACAACCTTACAAAAACATTATTGTCACACTTCTTTTATTTTATACAAATATGTATCACCGTGATTGAGCAAGCTAAATCAACTATGTTGACTAGGTCTGTTACTATAATTTTCCCTGACCTTCACAGGGGAAGAAAACATTCTAATTGCTTATCAGTGGAGAATTTAATGAGCCCACTCTTTATTGCCCTTTCCAAGCCATTAAAGAAAGACTTAAAGTTTCCTTACTCTTTGTGCCATCATGTGTTACAAAGTAATGCAACATTAACAATTCTAGATTCTATTTTTATGAAAAAATGTAGGTGTGGGAAGATGGCACAGCAGGTAAAGGTGTTTGCCACCAAGCTTAGTGATCTACATGCTCAAAGGAGAGAACAAGATACTAAAGTAGTCCTCTGACCTCTATACATGTGTTCTGCTTCTCCAGAACGCACACAATAAAATATACATGTCAAATGCAAACAATATACATTTGTAAAGAGTTACTGAACACATTTTTAAAATAAAATCACTTTAATCTAACTTGCTCACAAATAAAAACATTACCCAGGAAGCTTGAGGAATCCACTAATAACATTTTATTTCATAGATTACTTTATCAATGAGTGATATCACCAATCACTATAAAATCTGAAAACTCTAATTATGTATATGAAAAGTGGAAAATACTTCAAATTTTAGTTTATTTGCTTATTAACTAAATATTTAAATTTCTATTTGTTATTTTCATGCAAAAATAAGGTTTACATTGTCAAAAATAACATACTTTTACTGGAAACAATGGGGAAAGGGCAAACTATGAAGAGATAGTTAAGTGTTCTGGGGAGAATATGTCATAGAAACTACTTTTGAATGTATTACATTCTCTACTTGATAGTTTGAATCATGGGCTATAAGTTTGTTGGGGAAATTGGCCTGTTTAATATTGTCATATATTAACACTCTCAAGTAACTTAATTAGTCTATAACTCATATATAACTATATTAACTATATATGAGTTATATATGTGTATATAGTTATATATCATAACACTTCTTTAAAATGCATAATTTCAGGGGTTAGAGATATGGTTCAGCAGTTAACAGTGGTGGTTGCTCTTGCAGAGGACCTAGGTTCAGTTCCCAGCACCCCTGTAGTAGCTCACAACCACCTGTTCCAGGGGATACAATACTCTCTTCTAACCTCCACAAGCATCAGGCATACACGTGTTGTCTATACATGCATGCAAGCATTCTTATACACAAAATAAAAATGAATAAAGATTGTGGCTGGACATAAGGCTCAGCAGTGAAGAGTACTTGTTCTTTCAGAGAACCTAGGTTTGATTCCCAGCACCCACATGGCAGCTCACAACTGTGAATGAACTCCAGTTCTAGAGACTTCAATGCTCTTTTCTGACCTCTGGAGGCAGCAGGTTTGCACAAGGCACATAGGCATACATGAATGCAAAACACTTAAGCACTTTTTTTTTTTTTTTTGTTTTTCGAGACAGGGTTTCTCTGTATAGTCCTGGCTGTCCTGGAACTCACTTTGTAGACCAGGCTGGCCTCGAACTCAGAAATCCGCCTGCCTCTGCCTCCCGAGTGCTGGGATTAAAGGCGTGCGCCACCACGCCCGGCTCTAAGCACATTTTTAAAATGCAACTTTAAAACCTCTCACCTCTTTTTTAAAGATCCTTAAATTTTTGCCTAGATTTTAATGAGTTCACAAAGCTGTGAAACCAGCAGAGAAATCCATTTTAAAATGTTTTTATCACTCCTTTTCTAGAACTCTATGCCTTTCAATGATCACTCCCCAGCTACTACTGGCCCTTTGGCATCAGACTATTGTGAGCTCACTTCTTAACACTATAAATTCACTGCTCTGGATGTTTCCTGTGATAGAACCAGTTCTGTGGTCACCAGTGTCATGTTTCTTCTTCATGACATAATGTTTCCAGACGTCATCTATGCAGTAGCCTGTACTAGTGCCTACTTACTTTTTTTAGGTGGATACTTCGTTGAATTTGTGTCACCTTTTGTTGATGAACTCACCAGTTGACAGACACTTAGAACTCTGCAGGTATGAACTGTCATGGAAATGCTTTCACATGGGCTTGTATTTTCATTCTCCTTAGTTATATAACTAAGAATGGCAATCTATGGTAGTTTGTGGTCAGCTATGTTTACCTATTTTGTTTTGTGATGAAGTTTCATTGTTTTAAATTCTACCAGTAGTATTTTCCCATACTCTTAGTAAGTCTTGTTATTATCTGAAATGTTTTCATTACACTCATTGTATATGGTATAAAGACTTCTCAAGTAGCATATTTTGAAAGATGTGGCTATAGTTCAGTGATAAAGAATGTGAGAAGCACTAATCAGAACTTGGGTTGAAACCCCAGCACCAAAATAGTTGTGGTTTTTGTTCTCAATTTTGCTGGTAATGTGAAAGCTTCTTTTCTTATACTCACTGGCCATTTATATATATGTTCTTTTAAAAATGTCTACTCAGATTGTCACATGATTTTTTAAATTAAATTTTTGGTGGTACTGAAATATATATATATATATATATATATATATATATATATATATATATAAAATTTTTATATAAATTTGGTATATCCTTCTAATTTTTTATTCTTCTCTCATACATAACATCTCAAATGCAGTTTTCCCTTCCTCCACTCCTCCTTTGAAAGTTTCCCTTTAAGAAAAAAGCAGGCCTCCCAGGGATATCAATTGAACATGGCCTAACATGCTAAAATAAGACTGGGCACAAGTCTTGCCCAGTCTTATCAAGGTTGGAGGAAGCAACCAAGTAGTAGGGAAAGAGTCCCAAGAGCAGGCAAAAGAGTTAGAGACAGCCCCTGCTCCCACTGTTAGGAGTCTTACAGGAACACAAGGCTATACAACCATAACATAGATGCAGAGGACCTAGGTGAGACCCATACAAGGTCTTTGATTATCTCTTCAATCTCTGTGATTTCTGCTTAGATAATTCTGTTGGCTGTGCTCTTGTGGTGTTTTCCATGCCTTTTGCTCTGACAATCCTTCCTCTCCTTCTTCTGTAGGATTCCCCTAACTCTACCTAGTGTTTGGCTGTGGTTCAGGCTCTGTATCCACCATGATTTGAAGTCTTCACTAGGGGCACTCTTGTAGATTCCAGAGAATGATAACTATTCTTTTTTTTTTTTTTTTTCCAAGTGCTTAGGAATTCTTTTTTAAGTTTTTTTCCCATTTTTTATTAGATATTTTCTTCATTTACATTTCACATGTTCTCCTGAAAATCCCCTAAACCCTCCCCCATCCCCCACCCTGCTCGAGCACACTTCACCCCCCACTCCCCCCTATTGGCCCTGGCGTTCCCCTGTACTGGGGCATATAAAGTTTGCATGACCAAGGGGCCTCTCTTCCCAATGATGGCCAACTAGGCCATCTTCTTCTATATATGCAGCTAGAGACATGAGCTCTGGGGGTACTAGTTAATTCATGTTGTTCTTCCACCTATAGGGTTGAAGACCCCTTCAGCTCCTTGGGTACTTTCTCTAGCTCCTTCCTTGGGAACCCTGTGTTCCATCTAATAGCTGACTGAGAGCATCCACTTCTGTGTTGCCAGGCACTGGTATATCCTCCCACGAGACAGCTATATCAGGACCCTTTCAGTACTATCTTGCTGGCATATGCAATAGTGTCTATGTTTGGTGGCTGATTATGGGATGAATCCCCAGCTGCAGGAGTCACTGGTTGGTCCATCCTTTAGATTCAGCTCCTCACTTGATCTCTGTAACTCCTTCAATGTGTGCTTTGTTCTTAATTCTAGGAAGGGGCGAAGTGTCCACATTTTGATCTTCAATCTTCTTGAGTTTCATGTGTTTAGTAAGTTGTATCTTGGGTAGTCTAGGTTTCTGTGCCAATATCCACTTATCAGTGAGTACATGTTATGTGAGTTTTTTTGTGATTGAGTTACCTCACTTAGGATGATACCCTCCAAATCCATCCATTTGCCTAGGAATTTCATGAATTCATTGTTTTTAATAGCTGAGTAGTACTCCATTGTGTAAATGTACCACATTTTCTGTATCCATTCCTCTGTTGATGGACATCTGGGTTCTTTCCAGCATCTGGTTATTATGAATAAGGCTGCTATGAACATGGTGGAACATGTGTCCTTATTACCAGATGGAACATCTACTGGATATATGCCCAGGAGAGGTATTGCAGGATCTTCCAGTAGTACTATGTCCAATTTTCTGAGGAACCGCCAGACTGATAGATCAAGAATTGACAAATGGGACCTCATAAAGTTGCAAAGCTTCTGTAAGGTAAAGGATACTGTCAACAAGACAAAAGGGCCACCAACAGACTGGGAAAAGATCTTTACCAATCCTAAATCAGATAGGGGGCTGATATCCAATATATATAAAGAACTCAAGAAGGTGGACACCAGAAAATCAAATATCCCCATTAAAAAGTGGGGCACAGAGTTAAACAAAGAATTCTCAACTGAGGAATACCGAATGGCTGAGAAACACATGAAAAAATGTTCAACATCCTTAATCATCAGGGAAATGCAAATCAAGACAACCCTCAGATTCCACCTCACACCAGTAAGAATCGCTAAGATCAAAAATTCAGGTGACAGCAGATGCTGACGTGGATGTGGAGAAAGGGGAACACTCCTCCATTGTTGGTGGGAATGCAAGCTCCTTCAACCGCTCTGGAAATCAGTCTGGCAGATAGATATTCTTTATACATCCTAGATAAAATAAGTCCTTTATCAGACTTTATCTTTTTAACATCCTTATCAGTATCTTTGCAATTTTGAAACACTCAGCCTGGACATATAAGTCCCTTGGATGTGTTCTCTTCCATCAACCTGCCACTGTTCACCCTGGACAGACAGACAAATGCTACTATGAGTCTCAATCAGAAAAGCATTGCATTATGGTGAATGTGAACACTCAAGCCTGCTGTACATGCTGAGAATAGTGACATTATGGGTATGTTTCATCCCCCAAAATACATTAATACCACCCTTTCTAGGTCTCAAGGAGTATAACAGAAGAAGGAGTTGAAAAAAAAAAAACTAAAAACTTGCAGTTAGGGAGAAGAGCTATGAAATCTTTACAGTATGACATAGCAACTACAACTTTGATCTCATAGCAGCTATAGTTGCCTGCACTGGGCTTGCACAAGAGTGATCCTGTTAGCAGTCAATCAGGGATTGGGGAGAGGATCATGAGACACCACTCCTCCCTGATGAACTACTGGCTACTGGAGGACTGAAGAGGATGGACTTCAGTTGTATTGTATTGTCTTCAGTTGTGTACTTACTGATGAGTTCACCAAATTACACCAAACTTGTGTTCAGACAGGTGATCCTGATTAAAATCAGGACACAAAACAAGAGGTATAGATTTGAACGTGGAAAAGGGATTTGTAATGGAAGAATGAAAAGAATGAGAGGGAAAAAGAGAGAGTAGGACCTTATAATAATCAGAATATACTATATGCCTATATGAAACTGGCAAAGAACAAATTAAATCAATTAATGGAAAATAAATGAGGAACACCAATTTTTGATAAAATCTAATTTAACCTAAAATTTCATCTGGATATTAGACAGGACACTTATGAACTCACTGTAGCTATGGTTGACTGCATAATGTGGGACAAAGCAATATTTCAACATAAAAAAGAGGGACATGTGACCATCATTGAAAGACTGTAATAATTAATGGTGGGTTGGATTGAAAGTGTCACTTTCTTCAGCAAAGTAGCTATTGATGGGTTGCATATGTTTCTGTAAATAATATCAGTCCTTCCCATGATCATGTGAGCAGCCCCGATTGAACTTGGTGCATGACACACACAGAGAAAGAGCATGAGAATTATTGCCACATGAAAAACAATAATACTATGTGTACGTGAGTTGACTGACTTTGAATGCCCTAGACTGCCTGCTAATAGACTGCTCTCTGCTTCAAACTTTGAGCCCTCACTGGCTTACCTTGCTATGGGCTTGGTTGTTCAGAGCAGTATGTCATCTCATTCAGTGCAGGCTGATGAGGCAAGAAGTGTCCAGCAGTAGTTTCTTTTATGATGACAGAAGAGACATAAGACAGTGCATACCAAATTGGCACTGTAAAATACAACCTACTATGTTTCCTGTTTGTAATACCCCATTAGCTACATATATTAGTTACCCTTTTGTCACCATGGTAGAATGGCTGACAAGAGGTTCATTTTAGCTTATGATTTCTGAAGGTTCAGTATATCACCTCAGGGTTGGGGTGTCAGAGCAGGTATCATGATATGCAGGAAGCACAGACAAGAGTAGATACAAACATGGTATGAACTTCCAAGACAAAATCCCAGTGGCCCACTTCCTCTAGCTAAGAACCACTTTACAAATTCCTACAGCCTCTCAAACTATTACCATCAGCTGAGACCAGAACATGAGTCTGCGGGAGACATTTCCTATTCAACCTAACAGAAGCATCCCATTACTGAGCCCAGCACCGATGGCACAGAGAAACAGATTTCTCCAGTGGAAAGGAGACAAGGAGGAGGAAGTAGTGAACAGTAGTTTACCACAGTGTTGGCTAGCAATGTTGGCTTCACAAAACTGAAAACTTCTCTTGCAAAACCAATCCAAACCTTTGATGCTTCAATTTCATTAATGTATGCATACATTAATCAACTTCATTAATGTATGCGTTCAGTCATTTATTAGAAACCAATTCACCGAGTATTTCCTAAAGCCTGGTTGTAAAAGGGATGTGTAGGAGAGAAATGGCAGGGCTTTACAGATTTCTGGAAACAGACTTGTAATTCGGAAGTTGTCTGTGCTCTCTGATTTGCTTCTGCTCAAGAGAAGCTGACACTTGTCCTATGCCATGTTCTCACAGACAAGGACTCAATGTTCTGCTGACCCTCAAACAAGAATATAAGGGAAGCCAGGGAAACATGCATAGGATGACAAGACAACCTGTTCATCATTACATTTCAATTATCTTAGTGCTGATAAAACATTGCGTAAATTCTTAGGCTAAGTCCTCATCACATTCACTTGCATTACCAGCACAATCCATGTGGTCCCCTTTTGTTTCACAATGGAGAAAAAGTTCCTCATAGTCAATCTCTTTCCAGGGGAACTGAAAGAACATATATATGCACAATCTGGGATGCTTTCCAGATGTTGAGCAGAGAGCAACTCCTGCTGCCAGCAGGAGACAGAAAACATCAACTTACAAAAATGTACTAGCTTATCCTCCCATATTTTAACCAATGCTCTCATGTTCACTATAATCCAGAGGCTTTGCTTTTGCACTTAGGGATTTACATTAGAATTCTCTAGAGCATCAGAACTGTAGGATATAATATCATGTGGATCTGTAGGATACAATATCATTAGGGAGCTTCAGAGGAACAGAACTGATTGAATGAAGATGTACCAAAAGGGAATGTATTAGATTGTTTACAGGATAGTGTCTGGGCAGTCCAGCAATTTCTGTTTCTTATCAAAGAGACTGAGAGAATCTGCCAATTGCTTAGTCCATAAAACTGAATGGCTCAATGGTATCTGGTGCTGAAGCCCCAGAAGATTTCTGGAGAGCTCCTGGTCTTCAGTCCATGTGGGAAGGCCAAAGCAGGGTCCTGATATCAAGAGTGGAAATCAGTATCAGCACGAAGAGGACTTGCCAAGGAGAATGAAATAAAATTGACAGTAGTTTCAATGCAAAATTACCAAGCCTGAGACCCAGGAAGACACAACATTTCAGTTCAAATCCAAAGTCAAGAAATTAAAATCCCTGCTGTCTCTATGTGAAGGAAATCAAGAAGAAGAAGTTCTCTCTCACATTTTGAATTGGTTAGATAAAGACCATGCACACCAGGGAGTACAAGCTATTTTGCTTGGTGTACTGATTAAAAGACAGATCTTTCAAAAGCATACTCACAGAACTCCCAAGGATAATGTTTAACCAACTGTCTGCATACCCCGCAGCCCAGTCAAGTTGATATATAAAATTGAGCATATTGGACTATTCACACAGAGCTTTTGTTTGACACTAATACGGGCTAATGTTTCCAAATTGCATGCCATTGATGTGCCAAATCTATGTTATATCAGCATGTGATGGGCAATTGCCCGAACTTCAGGAATGAAGAGTTGGTTATTAAAAATAAATCCCCAAACTTATAATCAAATTGCATATTTTAGAAACAAAGTTGACTAAGCTCACTACTTCTTTTGCTATATTATATGATTATGCTCTTGGGATATGTTACATATGTTATATCTGCACAGGGAAAACATATAATGATATGACACTTCACACAAATCTTTTCAAGTTAGCATTCAATGATGCTATATCAGTATATTACAACCTGCCATGTAGAAGTATTTATATCACAGGGGCCAACAATGGCTGTGCATTAAAATATATTTTCCATAGCTAATATTCCAGTGTTTATAAATATTTTATTAATGATGTCCATTGTCTGCTTCAGTAAAGATAGATTTATGGTTTTATAAATATTAAGATCCTTTTGTAGACTTGTTTAAATTAACTTGTAACTAAAACAGAAGTATTATATATGTTCATAGGGTGCTATAAAATCTTTTGATACTATTAACCCCTGGTAGTTTTTATAGTTTTGCAGTATTGTTAACCCCTTTATCTAAAGCACAAATCATTTAAGTGACCTCCCCATGATCTCACAGTCTTGAGTAGACAGTCTATTAACTACTCTGAAATAGCAAAGTCTATGAAACCATGACTAAAGGACAGTCACTTGAGTTCTTACGTACAATGAAATCTCCTCCACATCTCCAAGTTCCTTGTGTCCTTTTACATCCTTGCATGACTCAAGGGACTGTCCCAACTGGAGTGGCAAGGAATAAATAAATGACAGGCACACAGGCATACAAGTAGAAAAGCTGAGATCAGATAAACTGGACTCTCTGATGGAGAACCATTAGTATTCCAGAAGTGCAATGTCTTTATTTGTGCAGATGGAAGAAAGACAGGGTTATTTTCACACAGCTGAAAAAGGAGGCAGGGTTATTATATTAAACAAAATGAAGAGGCCAGCTTAACTAATTTTAGTAGGGGAGATGTGTTGGTTAGTTTTATGTCAGCCAGATACAAGTTAGAGTTCTTTTTGGTTGTTGTTCATTATTTTATTTTATTTTATTTTATTTTTTTCCAACCTTTTCTTAGATATTTTTCTTCATTTACATTTCAAATGCTATGCCAAAAGTCCTCTATACCTTCCCCTGCCATGCTCCCCTACCCATCCACTCCCACTTCTTGGCCCTGGCGTTCCCTTGTATTGGGGCATATAAAGTTCACAAAATGGATGGCCAACTAGGCCATCTTCTGCTACATGTGCAGCTAGAGACATGAGCTCTAGGGGTACTGGTTTGAAGAGCAACTCTCAATTGAGAAAATGTTCTCACCATGTTGGCCTGTGGGCAAGCCTCTGGTATATTTTCTTAATTGATAATTAATGTAAGAGAGCCAGCTACTGTGAGCTGTTGGTCCCCACTGCTATAAGAAAGCAGGCTAAGCAAGTCATTAGGAACAAGCCAGTAAGCAGCATTCCTTTGTAGCTTCTATACCAGTTCCTGCCTACAGGTTTCTGCCCTGGCTTCTCTTAGTGAGTGACAGATTTAAAAGCTGTAAGGTGAAACAAACTCTTTCCTCCCAAGTTGTTTGAGTAACATTGTTTTGGCAGAGCAGAACTCCTCACTAAGACCAACATTTTCTATAAGGGAACAGTCTTCAAGCCATAAACATTGGGAGTGGTGGAGAAAAAAAATAATCTATCACGGACATTTTCTCTACATACTCTTAACATCCACGCACAGACCCAAGGAAGGCTTTGCCACTCTGAGCCTCACCCAGGAAGGCTTTGTCACGGGGTTCTGGCACTGGTACTTGACATGACCACACTCAGGATAACACCACCCATTCACTCTGTACTTCCATCCCTTCCAGTAGTTTCCCTCCCCCTGCTGCCCCCCCCCTCCACCATGATACTGAAAGAAAAATTAAAATCAAGGTCAGGCATAGGGTATTGAGCACTGCCAAACAAGCCCAGGCATGCTTGGACATGCCAGAACAAAGGCTGTTGATTCCTAGATAGGGAGGGCATGCAAGGACATGCCTGGGCTTATCCCTGCTGAGTAGGGGGGCCATCGGGATGCCGATGTCTCTCTGTCTTCCTAATATGGTTAGAGGATAACCAGATGTCCCACCCAAAGAAGTGCTGTAACTCTCACATGTTCTTTACTGATGTTTAAACTAGCCAATCATGTGTAACCGTGTCAGTTCTTCCCAACCCCTCGCCATTTACTAATAAACCCTTGACTCCCGGGCTTCGGGGTCAGTTCCTCTGTCTCTACTGGGAGATACATGTCGACCCGGAGCTCCGCCATTAAACTACCTTGTGTTGTTTGCATCAATCTGGTCTCTTGAGCTTCTTTGGATGCACGTCCTCCTGAGAAACGAGTGGGGGTTCTCCTCATGGAGGTCTTTCAATACCTGTCTAGTACACTGGCATGGCTACTTTCAAGCTACTTTTTGCTTAACCCTACATAAACATTCAAAACTGTATCTATTCCTTTTCTCCCTGCTATGACAAAACACCTGAATCAAGGAAGTGGATTAAGGAAGGAAGTGTTTGTTTGCTTTAGCTTGGAGTGTGAGTGTAAGGACCACAATGTCAAGGGAAGCACAGTAGCAGGAGTATAAGGCACCTGGTTACTCTGCATCAAGAGTCAGGAAGAGGAGAAAAAAAAGAATGCTGGTGGTCAATTCACTTTCTCCTCAGTCTCTTTTTACTCAACCAGAATGCTAGCCTATGATATGGTGCTACCCACATTGAGAGTGCATCTTCCCTCTGTAGGTAAGAGTGTCTGGAAATACCATCATGGACACATATAAAGGTGTGTTTCCACAGTCATTCTTAAAGCAGTCAAATTGATTAACTATCACATCATTCACATCTTATTTCCCCCATTAGTAAATCGGGGCTTATTGTTGAATAGGTTCACATAAACTAATCGTTGCTCTTATCAAATGCAAGTGAGTCATGATGGAGAATGTACTCAAGCTCACCAGGGCACATTTTCCTCTTGCAACCTTGAGCAGCAGGGATTTGTCCCACTGACTGGGCCCTGCCTAGGATGTTCTCTCGAATCATCAGGAAAGTGATAGAAGGCTGCTTCCAGGCAAGCCTTCTTGGGGAGTAATCATTCCTGCTAAGATGCAGGGTTGCTGGATCGGTCTGTGTGATCAATAGCAAGCCTTGCCCCCAGCAGGAATTCAATCCATTTTGGCTGCTTCAATGGGGCTCCTGGGGTTTAGACAGTAGCAAAAGGCAATTTTACTGATTTTCACTTACCTTAGTTTTATGAGTTTCTTGCTAGCTCACTCTATTATCCTCCCCTCTTCAAGTCCCTTCTACTGAAAGTCAGCCTCTTCCTTTCTCTTAGTGACAAAAACTATCTGTGGATCTTTCTAGGCTGCAATGCTCCCCTTCCATACTGTAGGATTTTACCTCTGACTCAAGGGCCTCTACTCCATTAGCCAAATCTATAACTACATTGCTCTTTGCTCAGCTCAAACTTTATCTCACTCAAATAAGAAAGCAGGGTAGTTCTTGGAAGTACCAAATAGAATGAGCCCCATCCGTGAACAGGGCTCATGTCCCTCATTTCTTTACATCAAGAGTTAGCAAATATTCCCTACAAGAGCAAGTTATGTGTATATATTTGGCTGTGCAAACTCCATAGTCTCCATAGCAACTACCCACTCTGCTGTTGAAGCTCAAAAGAAGCTTCCAATAAAAATGTCAACAAACAGGCAAGGGTAGTTTTGCAAGAATCTGTATTTAAGGCTGAGTATGTAGCCTAGGGGGAGAACACTTATCTAGCATGTCCAAGACTAGGGGTTTGATCCCTAACACTGCAGAAAAGAAAGAGAGAAAAACCTGTATTTACAGATGCAGCGATTTAAATGGCATGTATTTTCCACGTGGCACTTATTTTCCCGTTAAATTTTAATCTACTTTAATTTTCTCTCAGTCCTGGAAAAATACAAAACAATTCTTGACTCAGAGGATGAACACATTTGGCCTAAGGGCTGTAATTTGATGTCCTCTAATTGCTAGAAAATATCTTGTGAAACTACAGTCTGGAGATTTAACATAACTCCTATTGTCCCAGGAAATGTCATTTAACACCTGTGCCTGATACAGCATCTGCAGGTGCACTCGCTCATTGGACAGCATCATTTTCTGGCAATTACCTTTGGTGTGCTATTTTAAGCATCTGAAAGACAGAGCAGAGTTGGGTGTGTGTGTGTGTGTGTGTGTGTGTGTGTGTGTGTGTGTGTGTGTGTGTGTACACGTGCATGTGCGCGCTTGTGTCCATGCAAATGTCAAACTTATATTATCAGATAGTTATTCTTCTATGTAAAAAAAGTTAATTAACTGCTTGCCTACTACCAAGCTTTTGCCTAGAAGCTGAACTTGAGATAAAGTTTTGTTTGCAAGTCTGTTGAGGCCAGGGAAATCTTTTGGGAAAAGAGAGTAAGGTGACAGGATGGTGTGGAGGAAACCTAGCAAGAGGATGGATTCAGCTAGAGGTTTGGGCCAAGCTGACAACATGAGAAACTAATGGGAGCTTAAACAAAACCACTAGGTTGGTCTCATTTGGAGATGTGGTACTACTTTCCTTCTGTGGAGAAGCAGATGCTGTTCTGTGAAAAAGAGGTCATCACACAAAGGGTCCTTTGTGAGGTGTTTGTGTGTCAAGCCTAATCCAGCAGATGATATCTGCTCAAGACACCAAGTTCACCCAACTTCTGCCAGGCAGCCAGAATCTTGCATGTAGCAGCTTATACCTTCCCACAAGCCACAAGTAGCTTTCCTTTTGAAACATTTATTATTGATTTGTGTATCTATTCTCTCATACATTACATCCTGACCACAGCTTCCCCTCTCCCCATTTCTCCAAGTCCCCTCCATACCCCTCTCTTCTCCCTCAAATCTACTCCCCCAACAAGTAACTTCCTTATTCTTGCCTTCCTTAGACTTGCCTTCTGCAGCAGACTGGTCCCTGAAGGTCATCCTGAGCCTCCAGGAGTGAAGAAGTTTGGAGTTGCTAGAAATGTTATTTCTTCCTACATGCCTAAGAGCTGCTGTTAGAGAGTGTCTCTTTTGAATTGGAGCCTCACAAACTGAAGGGAGGGAATTCTCCATTTTCTGCATCACTTACCTGCAGCCAAGCTTTAGGTAATGCCATTTTACCTAGTCTCCTGTTGAGGAGCCAGAGAGAGTTACTTTGGATCTTTCCTGAAAGTCATATCTAGGCACAATCTTGAAGGCTTTGTAGGGCTTCAGGTAAAGCCTTCTGTGGATGGCCACTCTTCTATTTACCCTTTTACTGAGAATGTATTCAGGTCTTCTCTGGGTTAATGGCTACTTATACTTCAGCTCAAAATTAACTTTCTGTTGGGAAATATCCCATTACCAGTTTTAGACAAGTTCATCTCCCCATTTTCTATTCTCCCATGGTCTTATTCTAATTTTATTTCTGTTGTATTGATAAACATGACTAGAAAACTCATAGGGAAGGAAAGGGTTTAGGTCAGTATACAGCTTTAGGTCACAATGAATCACTGAGAAGAGTCGCTGCAAGAACTCAAGGCAGAGACTGTGTGGCTGCAACCATGGAGGAATGCTGCTGCACTGTCTTACGGCTAGCTACCTTTCTTTTTCTTTTTTATTTTTTAATTGGATAGTCTATTTATTTACATTTCAAATATTATCCCCTTTCCCTATTTCCCACTAGAAGCCACCTATATCATCCCTTCTCTCCCTGCTTCTATGAGAGTGTTCCCCCACCCATCCACTGACTCCCACTTCCCTTCCCTCATATACCCCTACACTGGGGCATTGAGCCTTCAAGGAACCAAGGGCCTCTTCTCCCATTGATACCCAACAAGGCCATCCCCTGCTACATATATGGCTGGAGCCATGGATCTCTTCATGTGTACTTCTTTGTTGGTTGTTTAGACCTTGGGAGCTCTAGTTGGTTGATACTTGGTAACTGCATACCGGATGGATCCCCAGGAGGGGCAGTCTCTGGATGGCCTTTCCTTCAGTGTCTGCTCTACACTTTGTCTCCATATTTGCTCCTGTGAGTATTTTGTTACCCCCTCTAAGGAGACTGAAGCACCCACACTTTGCTCTTCCTTCTTCTTGGGCTGCATGTAGTCTGTGAATTGTATCTTGGGAATTCCTAGCTTTTGGGATAATATACACTTATCAGTGAGGGCATATCATGTGTGTTCTTTTGTGATTGGGTTACCTCACTCATGATGATATTCTCTTGTTCCATCCATTTGTCTAAGAATTTCATGAAGTCATTGTTAACAGCTGAGTTGTACTCCATTGTGTAAATGTACCACCTTTTCTGTATCCATTCTTCTGTTGAAGGCCATCTGGGTTGTTTCCAGCTTCTGGCTATTATGAATAAGGCTGCTATGAACATAGTGGAGCATGTGTCCTTGTTATATGTTGGAGCATCTTTTGGGTATATGCCCAGGAGTGATATAACTGGGACCTCAGGTAATACTATGTCCCATTTTCTTTCTTATACAGCTCAGGCCTACCTGCTGAAGGATACTGCTGCCCACAATGGCCTATGTACCCCCCCCCAACATCAGTCATCAATCAAGAAAAGTCTCTCACAGGCAGGGTCACAGGCCAATCTGATCTGGTCAATTCCTCAGTTCAGGTACTTCCTTCTCAGGTTATATCAACTTGCTAATAAAAACTATCCAGCACAGGCACTATGCATCTTTTAAAAACACAGTACTTATGGGGTATATAATTCCATTTTTGTTTCTGTACTAGTTATTTTTTACTTTATCTTCTCAGATGGATGATAATTTATCCACCTTTTTTGTCCATTATTTACAGAACCTAACATAATAAAATAATTTGCAGGAGTTTCAAAAGCCAGTCCCCTTGCTCAAAGGTAAAGTATCTAGTCTATAGATATGAGTTACATGAAGAAGGAAATTAGTCCACGTTAGGTAAGCCCCCCCCACACACACACCACCAATCAGCTAAGTAGCTCTTATTTTATGCCACACTGATTCCGTGGATGTTTCTAACCCCATATTTTCATGACCATGTGTGAGTAATATGCAAATATTTTCAGAATTTCATTATATTCACAGACATTGTGAATGTCCAAAAGGGAATTGAAAATGGGGTATATTCTCCAAACTTGCTTGACTACAAAGTACTCCATCTCATGTCTATTTTTTGCAAAAGAGTATTGTAAGACTTCTTTTCTGGGACACATGAGAAAAATAATGTTTTAAGGACTTATATATCTCTAACATTAATTCTGTGAGTCTAGATACCATATACTCTATTTCAAGTATTACCACATGGTCCTTCTTATAATTTTGATAAGTGTATATTCATCTGAAGCTAGAAGAAATAATACAGAGGTATCCTTATTTTCTTTAACTATCATCTGTATCTATTTTCTTTAGTGTTACCAGTTTTGCCAATTTTTCTGTATGTATATATGATAATTGAGATATTGGTAATAACACAATCTACCAACTTTATTCCAATTTCTCTGTTTTTTTTTTTTTAATTCTTGTCTCTGTGCATTAACTCTATAATTTATGGTCTCATTGAAAATATGGAGTGTGTGTGTGTGTGTGTGTGTTGAGAAAATATACTAAGGACCAGGTATTAATTGATTTTTTGCTGTAAAAATAAGACATAGAAAACCAGAATGCACTATGCATTAAATCCCCAAATAAAATTAAGTAAAATTTCCTTTTATTTCTTTAGTCTTTTGATTGTGATTTGTAATGCATGGCTAGACACATTCTTTAGAAAAACTTGTCTTTTTTTTTTTTTAATTGGTCTCATGGCCTATAATTCAGGGCTTTTGTCTTTAATCACTCTATCGTGCAGGTTATAATTCTGCACTAATTTATATGTTCTAACAAGAGAAATTTGAGTCTGAATTTGGAAAGTTGAATAATTTTAATTTGATGGGACACCTGGGAAGAAGGCATTGCATGTAAATGATGTTTTCTCTGAATATAGTTATCAGTGTTTATCTGCAGAAGAAAAGAGAAAATCAATTGTCTTTGTACAAGTCAATGGAAATAGATTTCCATTGTATTAACTAGAATCAGGCTAAAAGCTTTTGTTTATAGGTGCATACACTGCTAGACAAAGCTGATTTTCAAGTATCAAATTTAAACTCTGGGTTGTTTACCTATGTTTTTTCAGCTGTTCAAAACTGTTTGCATGGTTTCTTCATTGTTGTTGTTACACTACAATTTCTGGAATAAAAAAAAAAACAAACATTAAACAAAAGAGTGAAAAATAAAATTCTTGAAATGGTGAGAAAGTTGGCCTAAGGCTATACCAAGACTCATCACTAATAAATGGGCTCATCCTCTACTCATAGCTTGCTTGGAAATGTGTTAGGAGACGATAATTGTGGTTCTGAACAGCTCTGAAATAATTACTCAACATAGGAAAGAAGCAATATGGCAGCTCATACAAAATAGCCATCCCTTACATGTTTTCCACCTTCTCTTTCATGTGGCTCCCTGAGCTCTGAGTAGAGGGATTTAATAAAGATATTCCACTTAGAGCTATGTGTTCCAAGGTCTCTCCCCTCATCTCTCCCTTTCCCTCCCCCCTCCCGCTCTGTAATATCTAGCTGTGGGTCTCAGTATTTGTTCCCATCTGCTATAGGTAGAAGCTTTTCAGATGATACCTGAATACTGAACTTATCTATGAGTATAGCAGAGTCTCATTCTGAATTATTTTATTGTTACTTTCTTTATAGACTAGCATTATTTAGTTTCAGCCTAAGTCTCTGGGCTATCTGGTCTGTGGTTCTTGGTATAGATTCTATCTCATGGAATGGGCCTTACATCAGATAAGTTACTGGATGGTTACTCCCACAAGTTTTGTGCCATTAGTGCCCTAGCAAAATTTTCAGGCAAGACAGGTAGATAAAAGGTTTTGTGGCTAGAGATAAATAACACAAGTCATAGTTCATGCTGGCAATGATGTGAAACAAGGGGAACACTCTTCCATTGTTGGTAGAAGTACAAACTTGAACAGCCACTATGGAAATCAGTATGGCAGTTTCTTAGAAAGTTGGGATAGATGTAACTCAATATCCAACTACATCACTCTTGGGCATACACCCAAAGAATGCTTTCTCCGACCACAAGGTCACTTATTCAAACATGTTTATTGCTTCTCTATTCATAATAGCCAGAAACTAGAAAAAAAAAAACTATACCCTCAACTGAAGAATGGATGGAGAGAATGTGATACATTTATACAATGGAATATTCTTCATCAGTTAAAAAAATATATCATGAAATTTGTAGGCAAATGGATGGAACTAGAAAAAAAACTCATTCTGAGTGAAGTAACCGAGACCCAGAAAGATGAATGTGGTATGTATTAGCTTTTATGTGGATATTATTCATTAAATAAATCATAACCAGCTACAATCTGTAGTCACAGAGATGTCAAGTATAGAGGAAGGTACTACAGTAGGTCATGGGCCTCTTCAGGTAGACCAGGGAGACAGAAATGGAAGGATCAGGTAGGAAGATGAGATTGAAAGAGGAAGTAAAAGGAGGAGAGCTAAAATTGATGGCTATTTGAGGAAACCTAGTGCAGTGGAAACTTCCTAAGATATATATGAAGGTCATCCTAATGAAATCTCCAAATAATGAGGAAGACAGAGTCTCAACTGGCCATCTCTTGCCGCCAAACAGAGATTTAAGCATCAGGACTGGGTTATATCGAATTGACTTGTGGTCAAAAAGGGTTCCATGGAAATCTCTAAACAATCCAGGACATTGCCAAGATAGTAGATTGCTCTCTGCAAATGGACACCAAGGTCCAGTGCTGAAGACAATACCAACACACCTCATTGAACCTAGAGAGGGTGATCTGGTGCCTACAGAGAACTTTCACTCCCATGTTCTAATGGCTGTGATATGGGAAGGTACCCTGCAGACTACCCAAAGAAAAACATAAATATCAACCAGCTATATGATCTTTTTATCTTACAAATATTTCTTTGAAATGTTTATACATGTATACAACATAATTTGATCACAGCCACTGCCTATTTCTCCTACGGCTCCTACCAGAACCTTCTACCAGGTCTCCCCCCACACTCAAATTCAAGTCCTGAATTTTTAACCCACTGGGTCAGATTGTGCATGAGCATAGGGCCATCATTGGTGCATAGTCAAACTACCATGGCCCACACCCCTGAAGAAAATTGAACGTCCCTTCCCCAGAAGCTATCAGCGATTACTATTTCTTCAGCTAGAGATCAAGTTTCTTGAGTGCAAAGTTTTCTTTCATAAAAGAACTGGCCTTCTAAGCTGTGAAAGCAATGAAGAATCAATTGTAGAATTACCCATTACTAGAAAGTTTACATAAATAACTGACATAAAAGCATGCAGTCAAAGATTTTAAGCAAACCCCCAGATAGCTATAATTGTGAAACAACTTATCCCACTCAGTTGGAAAGAACAGGGTATAAATGCATTACTTTCATGGAGTCAAGCCATGGTAACATTCTAGAGAAAACCTAGAAGATAACATAACAATACTTTGGAGTATCCAAAACCTATACTCTATTTATTTTATCCATAAGAATTCACTGGAAGCAAAGTGCTTACACTAGCAAAGAAGCTGCTATTAATACATGGAACAGAGCTCCAATGCCCTCAGTAATTCCAGAACACTGAGGTCTCATTTAACAACCATATAAGCACCAGGTGGCTGAGAAGTTGCTCAGTGTAAAAAGTTGTGCTAATGAGAAAAGTGGCTAAGAGTCAAACTGGCAATTGAAGGGGGTAAGCATTTGAAGAAAACCGAATGCTTCTGGATTTCCCTGCAGTGAGTTTACATTTTGTGCTGTGCCACTATGTTCAAGTCTCAGAATCTTAGCTCTATAAAAAAATCATCTGACTGGCAAAAATCTCTTTAAAATGATGTAAGCAGTGGAAAAGAGGTAGGAGGCATTGTCCATGAACATAAGGGATCTTTGGGGTATAAAAATGTTCTAAACTAGCTGGGCGCGGTGGCGCACGCCTTTAATCCCAGCACTCGGGAGGTTCAAGGCCAGCCTGGTCTACAAAGTGAGTTCCAGGACAGCTAGGGCTACACAGAGAAACCCTGTCTCGAAAAACCAAAAAAAAAAAAAAAAAAAAAGTTCTACACTTGTTGGCATCCACAATAGTATCTGAGTTTGATAACTGTATATATGAGATGGATCCCCAGGTGGGACAGTCTCTGGATGGCCTTTCCTTCAGTTTCTGCTCCACACTTTGTCTCTGTATTCCCTCCCATGGGTATTTTGATCCCCCTATAAGGACTGAACTATTCACACTTTGGTCTTCCTTCTTGAGCTTCATATGGTCTGTGAATTGTATCTCTGCCAGTGCCTGACAAATACAGAAGTGGATGTTCACAACCATCCATTGGACTTAGCACAAGGTCCCCAATGGTGGAGCTAGAGAAAGTATACAAGGAGGTGAAGGTGTTTTCAGTCCCATAGGAGGAACAATATGAACCAACCAGTCCCCTAAGAGCTCCCAGGGACTAAACCACCAACCAAAGAGTATACCTGGAGGGACCCATGGCTCCAGCTGCGTATGTAGCAGAAGATTGCCTTGTGGACATCAATGAGAAGAGAGGCCCTTGGTCTTGTGAAGGTTTTATGCCCCTGTGTAGGGGAATACCAGGACAGGGAAGCAGGAGTGGGTAGATTGGTGAGCAGGGGGAGGGGGAGGGGGATGGGGGTTGGAGGGGAATTCAGGAAAGGGGATAACATTTGAAATGTAAATAAAGAAAATAGCTAATAATTTTTTAATGTTCTAATATAAATTGTCATGTAGTTGAACAACTTAATTTACTAAAAGCATATAATTGTACACCTTAAGTGGATTTTAAAACATCAGGTTATATTTAAACCAAGCTATTTTAAGAAGACAATGAAATTTCTTTCTTATTACTTGTGTCACCTTGAAAATATTTTAATGTTATTTTAAATGATAAATAATTGTATATGTTTATGAGATTTAATGCATGTTTTGATATGTGCATGCAATGAAAACCATTAAATAAAACTCATTTAAAATGCACCATCTTGGCCAGATTACAACCCCAAGCATGTATTTTCTCCTATGAAAAGTACTTGGTTACCTCCATAACAACCTTGACATTTCTTTATCCATCGGCATATCTTGCCATACTGGTCATTATTACAGCTCACAGAGTTCACAGCTTGGTAAGGCTGGTGATGACTTTGCTCTCCTCAGTGCCCTTCATAGCACCTTCTAGTACTATGGAAGCTAACCAAGAGATTCAGAAAGTTTCCTGATCAGTGCCAACCCTACTCTCCATGCCCTGTGACCAAAATGTGCACCATCTGCAGCAGCAATGTTACCACAAAGTTCCGGTGAGCAACCAAGAACAAGGTCAATAGCCTGTATTGGTTTAGGTGTCTCTGGGATGCCACTAGCCAACAACTCGGGAGAAGGTATCCCAGATCTGACTCTGGGTATTTAATCTGACAGCCTATGGCTTCAGGGAGGAACAGTGTCCCCTTAATAAGGTAAAACTAATTAAAATATTTTAAATCAATATTGATAAATCTCACACTCATGACAGCCTGACAAATACAGAAGTGGATGTTCACAACCATCCATTGGACTTAGCAATTGTCTCAGCCTTACAGACACTGGTATTAGAGGCACGAGCCACCATGTATTTTTATGCATATTTTCTGTAGTTGCCTATGTTGATTTCTAGCTTAGTTTTATTCTTTTATAGTCTAATAGAATAGAAAGAATATTTTTATAATCTCTTGTATTTGTTAAGACTTATTTCATGTTCAAAAATGTGTTCTATTTTGGAGAAACTTTGATGCGCTAAAGAGAAAAACACATCCTCCTCAATTACTGAACATGGGGCATGTTTCTTACAGATACAAAATAACTGAATCTTGTTTTTAATCCAATTAGACAGTCTGTTTTTGTTAATTGAAGAGTTAAGGTGGCTTACATTTAGGGTTGTTGTTGAGGGAGATGTGATAATTCCTGTAATTTGGGTAGGTTGGGTTATGTGTATATGTCTGTGTTTGGCTCAAATGTACTTTGCTCTTTGCTTACTCCCATACTTAGAGTTTTGCAGATTTGCTGAGTTGGAACTGTTTTATTCTTTTCTAATTGTCATCTGATTATCTATTCTTCTCATGTCTTTCTTGAACTCTCATGATTATGGGTTTTTTTTTCTTCTCTCTTTGTGGAACTTCTTTAAACACCTCCGCAGTGCTGCCTTTATGGTCATAAACTGTTTCAGTTTATGCTTCTCATGAACTGCTTTTATTTCTCTAAACATTTTAAAGGATAACTTTTCTGAGTATATTAAAGTTGTTTGGCAGTTATTTACTTCTCAAGTTTGAAATCTGTCATCCCATATTTGCCTGAATTTTAGTTTCCGCTGAAAGGTCTCATGTAATTCTGATGAGTTTGTGATTGTGACTTCTTATTTTTCTCTTTGGTCTTTAAATATTATTCTTGACATTTTAAGTGTAGTGTGCAATAAAGAGATTATTTTCTGAATTTCTGCTGTAATTTCACTGATTAGAATATTCTTTCCATTAGTTTGAATTTCACCATTGTAGGAGACCACTGCCTGCAGTTGCTCTACATTACAAACTGGGTTCTCTGGTAGATGGTTTCTGGGGCTAAAAATGATAAACTAGGGGGGAGAAAAGAAAGACGCTAAGTCAACATGGCCGATCAAAGCAAATACTTTATTTCAGGGTTGTCTCTTAGGTAAAAGGGGGAAGGCCCCGCCCCCAGTCGGTTCTGTGCAGGCGCCTGGAGTTTGGCAGGAAGCCGGAAGCACTCTGGGTTGTTCCAGGTGCAGGCAGGTGAACAGGGAAGAGCCAGGGTCCAGGAAGATGTAGAGGCAGGCAGCAGGACACCAGGGTAGCTCAGGGTAGCTACTTAACAAGACAATGGATGGCACACCACATGTGGCTTTCCATGGCTGGGGAAGGGACACTACACACCATGTCTTCTTCAACAAGAATTCTTATATTCCGTTTCTTTTAAAAATACATATTAAAGCAATTTTGAATTTAGATATATTTTGAGTGTATTCTTTTCCCAGTTCCTTCTAGATCCTTTCTGCTTCTCTACAACCAAACTTTGGATTCATTCAAAAAAAAAAAAAAAAAAAAAAAAGAAAAGAAAAGAAAAAAAGAAAACAACACTCCACAAAAAAACCAAATAAAACTCTCTCTCTCTCTCTCTCTCTCTCTGTGTGTGTGTGTGTGTGTGTGTGTGTGTGTGTGTGTGTGTGTGTGTGAGGGATATGTATGCATGTGCACATGTGTGCACACACACACCTGTGGAGTCCATTATGTTTTGGTCAACTACTCCTGAATGTGAGGCACTGTCACACTCCATTGGAGAAAACTGATTTTTTCCCCAGTGTCAGCACATACAAATAACAGTTCAGTTGTTAAACTTCATTTCAAGGGCTAGGTTTTCTGTCTGTCTGTCTGTCTGTCTGTCTGTCTGTCTGCCTGTCTGTCTTCCTATCTTCCTTTTTATATTTTTCTTACTTTTTTTAGACCATTATTATTCATTATTTATCATTTATTTATTTTTCCATCCCATCTGTAGGCACCAAGCACACATGTTATACAGACGTTATTGATGGATGGGTAGGCTGGAATGGGAAGATCAAGTGGGGATTTAAGGATGAGGCCACAAGAAGATATTGTATCCCCTGAGACTGCAGTTACAGTTATAAGCTGCCATGTGCATTTTCAAAACAGAGCCTAGGTCCCCTCGAGGATCAGCCACTGCTCTTAACCACTCAGCTTTCTCTCCAGTCCAGGTTTAGTATCTTTATCATGTTCTAGTGTTCTTGAAATTTGTGGAAAGCCTTTTCTTTATTTTTTATTTAAGTGTAATAATTTTTCAGCCTTATTTTCAATCTGGGATACCTTTTCTTCTGGTTTGATTTAGGATATTGCTGATAAATTTTACAAAGATTTTTATTTGTTTTGTTGTTTGTTTGTTTGTTTGTTTTCTGCTTTTGTTTTTGTCGTTGCTGTTTTCTTTTTCTTTTCAAGATGTTTTGGAGTTTTATTTTAGATTTACATATTTTAATTTATGTGTGTGAGTGTCTTGCTTGCATGTATTTCTGCGTACCACTTGTGTACCTAAAGTTCCCAAGAAAATCAGAAGAAAGTGTCAAATCCTCTGCAACTGGAAGTATGGATGGTTACAAACTTCCATGTGGGTGCTGAGAGTCAAACATGGGTCCTTTGCAAGAATAAGGACTCTTAACAGCTGAGCCATCCACTGACCCCATGTTTGGGTTTTTTAAAAGCTACTTTTCCCCTGTTTTCACTCAAGTTATTTATTTCCTTTTTTGAGTCTTTTACCACTGACACACTACAAAAATAAGATTCTCTGATCGAAGAGTTGTGTAAGTTTCTCTGACTTCCATTCATGAGGAGCCTTGAAAGAACTCAAGAGTGCCATGCTTCTCCCAGGAGATCTATGATAGGCTCAAGAATAACCAGCTTGGAACACTGCCCTACCACTTCCTTGCCAGTGGGGTTAACCTGAGGCATAGCCACCAGAGTCTGGTCCCCTGACCTCCATTGTCTGGCCCACTGATCTCCCTGTCTCCTCAAGGAGTCCTGCTGGCATCAGAATCACCCAGCCAACACCAGGGAAAACCAGAAAGCTAAAGGACAGCATAAAAACACAATCAACGACAGCCAGGGAAATAAGGCACCACTAGAGCCCAACTGTCCTGTTACAGCAAGCCCTGGATATCCTAATGAAACTAAAACACAAGAAAATGATCTTCAGTCCAATCTTATAAAGATAATGTAGGCCTTTATAAGAAAATGAATAAATCACTTATAGAAATACAGAAAAATACAATCAAACAAGTGGAGGTCTTTAAAGAGAAAATAAATAAATATAAAGGAAAATACAATCAAATTGGTGAAGGATATGAATAAAACTGTCCAAGAACTGAAAATGAAAAGTCAAGAAATAAAGAAAAAATAAACTGAGGAAACTCTGGAGATGGAAAACCTAAGAAAGAGAACAAAAACTACAGATACAGGTATCACCAACAAAATACAAGAGATTGAGGAGAGAATATCAGGCATAAAAGATATAATAAAAGAAATCAATTCATTGGTCACAGAAAATGCAAAATCTAAAAAGTTCATGACACAAAACATCCATGAAATTTGGAGCACTATGGAAAGATCAAACCTAAAAATAGAAGGAATAGAAGTTCAAAGGCCCAGAAAACATCTTCCAAATATCATTGAAGACAAATTCCGCTAATATAAAAAAGAGATGCCTATAAACATACAAGAAACTTATAGAACGCCAAATATATTGGGCCAAAAATAAATCCTCCCACCACATAATAATCAAAACACTAAATGCACAGAACAGAGAAAGAATATTAAAAGCTCTATATGAAATAGGCCAAATAACATATAAAGGCAGACCTATCAAAATTATACCCAATTTTTCTACAGAGACTCTAAAAGCTGAAAGGGCTTGAAGAGATATTTTGCTGACCCTAAGAGACCACAAATGTTTGCCCAAACTACTATAGTTAGTAAAACTTTCAATAATCATAGGTGTAGAAACCAAGATATTCCATGACAAGATCAAATTTACAATGGCTTTACAACCAGCCATACAGAGGACACTATAAAGAAAACTCCAACCCAATGAGGTTAAATGTACTCAAGAAGACATAAGAAACAAATAATTTCACACCATTAAAACTAAAAAGAGAGAATTACACACACACACACACACACACACACTACCATCATCATTAACAATCAATGATCATTAATATCCCTCAGTATCAATGGACTCAGTTCACCAATAAAAGAACACAAACTAAAAGAATGGATGTGTAAACAGGATCCATCCTTCTGCAGAATGTAAGAAGTGCATCTCAGCAACAAAGATAAACATTACCTCAGAGTAGAAGGCTGGAAAAAAGTTTTCAAGCAAATGGACCCAAGTAGCCATACTAATATCTAATAAAATAGTTTCAACCAAAATTAATCAAAAGAAATGGATGACTTCATACTCATCAAATGAAAAATCTACCAAGATGATACCTTAATTCTGAAAATCTATGGCCCAAATACAAGGGAATGCCCAATCAAAAAAGACACATTACTAAAGTTTAAATCAAACATCAAACCCTACACATTAATTTTTGGAGACTTCCACACCCCACTTTCACCAATGGACAGGTCACTGAGACAGAAACTAAAACAGAGAAGTAATGAAATTAACAAAGGTTATGATTCAAATGGACCTAACAGACAGCTATAGAACATTTTTTCCAAACACAAAAGAATACATTTTCTTCCCAACACCTCATAGAACCTTCTCCAAAATTGGCCATATATTCCCTCACAAAGCAAGCCTCAACAGAAAATTGAAATAATGCTACTCATCTTATCAGATCACCATGGATTAAAGCTGGACTTCAGCAGAAGAAGAACAGAAAAACTACATATTCATGGAAACTGAACAGTTCTCTACTCAAGGACTACTGGGTCAGGTAAGAAATAAAGAAATTAAAGACTTCCTAGAATTCAATGAAAGTGAATGCATAACATGCCCAAACTTATGGGACACAATGAAAGCAATGCAAAGCACTAGTGCCTCCGTAAAGAAACTAAAGAGTTCTCATATTAGTAATATGACTACTAAAGGTGATCAAGAGCATACAAATTGGAGGGCTAGAAGCCAAATATTGCTATTCACAGATGAAATGATAGTATACATAAGTCACCACAAAAATTCTAGCAGAGAGCTACAGTTTATAAACACAGCAAAATGGCTGAATACAAAATTAACTCAAATGTCTAGCCCTTCTTTATACAAATGATAAACAGGCCAACACAGAAATTTGAGAATCAACACCCTTCACAATAGCCATGAATAATATAAAGTTTGGTGTAACTCTAACCAAGCAAGTGAAAGTCGTATATGACAAGAAATTCAAGCCTCTGAAGAAAGAAATTAAAGAAGATATTGTAAGATGGAAAGATCTCTCATGGTCATGGATTGGTAGGATCAACATACTAAAAATGCCTTTCTTACCAAAAGCAATCTACAGATTCAATGCAAATCCCATCACAATTCCAATATAGTTCTTTACAGACCTTGGAAGGACAATTCTCAACTTCATGTGGAAAAACAAAAACCCAGGATAGCAAAAATAATCCTGTATAATAAAAACATCTGAATGTATTCACATCCCTGACTTCAAGCTCTACTACAGAGCTACAGTAATAAAAACTGCATAGAAACAGATAAGTTGATTGATGGAATTGAATCAAAGACCCAGAAATAAACACATGCCTATGGACACTGATTTTTGACAAAGAAGCCAAAACCACACAATGGAAAATGGAGAGCATCTTCAACAAATGGTGCTGGTCTAACTGGATGTCCACATGTAGAAAAATGCAAATTGATCCATACTTATCACCCTACTAAAAAATCAAATCCAAGTAGATCAAAGACCTCAACATAAAACCAGATATACTAAATATAATAGAAGAGAAAGTGGGAAATAGCCTGAACACATTGGTAAGGAGACAATTTCCTGAACAGAATGGCATTGACTCGGGCATTAAGATCAACAATTGAGTAATGGGAACTCATGCAACTGAAAAGCTTATGGAAGTCAAAGGACACTGTCAATAGGACAAAACAACAGCCTACAGATTGGGAAGGGATCTTTGCCAACCCTACATCTGACAGAGGGGTAATATCCAAAATATATAAAGAACTTATATGAAGGTAAACATTAACAACCTAAATAGGGTACAGAGCTAAACAGAATTCTCAACAGTGGGGTCTCTAATGTATGAGAAACACTTAAAGAAATGGTCAACATCCTTAGTCATCAGAGAAATGCAAATCAAAACAAATCTGGAATTCCACCTTATACCCATCCAAATGACTAAGATCAAAATCTCAAGGAGCAGCACATGCTTACAAGGATTCAGTGCAAACAAAACACTACTACATTGCTGGTGAGAGTACAAACGTCTACAAACATTCTGGAAATCAATTTGTTAGTTCTCAAAAATTCAGAATAGTTTTAACTCAAGACTCAGCTATACAATTTCTAGGCATATACCCAAAATATGTACCACCATACCACAAGCTCACTTGTTCAACTCTGCTCATAGTAGCTATTTATCAGAGCCAGAAATTGGAAACAACCTAGATGCCCCTCAAGTGAAGAATGGATACAGAAAATGTGGTTCATTTGCACAACTGAATACTACATAGCTATTTTAAAAAAGAACATCATGAATTTTGCAAGTAAATGGATGGGACTAGAAAATATTATCCTGAGTGACACAGAAAGACTCACTTAAAAGTGGTATGCAATCACTTGAAAGTGGATATTAGCCAGGAGGTACAGGATGCCCATGATACAATCTACAGACTCAAAGAAGCAAAATAACAAGGAGGACCCAAGAGAGGATGCTTGAATCTCACTCAGAAGAGGAAATAAAATAGATACTGGAAGTGGATGGAGGGAAGGGGCTGGGTGGGAAATGGGATGTAGAGGGGAATGAGGTGGGGAGATTCCAGTGTGGGGAGAGCAGGACAGAGAGAACTGGAATGAGGGTGGACAGGGGTCCGGATCTCTAGGATGTGCCAGAGAGCTTGGACTGGATGAAGCCCCAGGATGTCTATGGAGCAACTTTAGCTGAGACTGCTAGCAGTAGGGTATATGAATCCTGAAGTGGCCACTCCCTGTAGCCACAGGACTCCTAATGTAGAGAAAGGACAGCAACCCACCCACAATACCTTTGACCCAAAACATGCCCTGCCTGTAAGATATGCAGGGACAAAAGAGGGAAAAAGAGTAGAAAAGGAGTAGAAAAAAGAGGAAAGAGCTAATGACTGGCCCAAATTGACATTCGTACTATAGGTGAGAACTAATTCCTGACACTATTAATGATATTCTGTTATGCTTGAAGACAGGACCCTAGCCTAACTGTCCTCTGAGAGGTTCCACCCAGCAGCTGATGGAAAAGATGCAGAGACTCTGAGACAAACATCAGATGGAGTTTTAGAGAGTCTTGTGGAACAGTTGGCAGAAAGATCAAGAGACCCGAAGAGGAGAGGGAGTCCACAGAAAGACCAACAGAGTCAATTAACCTGGACCCTTGGGGACTCTAACATCCAAATAATGAGTATGGACTGGGCTTAGGCCATACTCATTATGGCTTAGCCCTCCATACATTAGTAGCAAATATGCAGTTTGGTCTTCATGTAGGTCCTGCAACAACTAGAGCGAGGTCTGTCCCTGAATCTGTTTCCTGCCTATGGATCCTGTTCCCCAAAATGGATTGCCTTGTCTGGATGTGCCTAGTCCTGTAGGGACTTGATGTGCCAGAGGGGTGATACCTATGTGGGAGACTTCCCCTTCCCAGAGAAGAGAAGGATGTGGGCATGGGGTAGGATCTAGGTGAGAGGGTATTGGGAAGAAAGGGAGCTTGATATTGAAATGTAAAGTGAATAAATAACTTTTTAAAAAATTATCTGTTCAGTGCTGAGAGTATCATTTGTTTATAAACATAAATATTTATAAAGGAGTTTGCTCATATTCAATTTAGCAAAAGCATTAGTTCCTGTGTCCTTCCTAGCCATAGAATTTAGCCTCTCTTTACAATACCAGGCATGTATTCCTGTGGAGTGGACCTCAAATCCAACCGGAGAGCAATTGATTACACCCATACCAGTCCTACCACGATTTTCCCAGTCTTGTATGGCAGGTTGGCAAGGAACTTCATAAGCTTTACAATTAGGCAAGAATGTTGATGATATTCCTGCAGCAGCTTTCATAGTATCTTACATCGCTGTGAAAGCTAGCTAACAGTGCCTGGCAAATACAGAAGGGGATGCTCACATTCATCTATAGGATGGAACACAGGGCCCCCAATGGAGGAGCTAGAGAAATTACCCAAGGAGCTGAAGGGGTCTACAACCCTTTAGGTGGACCAACAATATGAATTAACCAATACTCCCAGAGCTCGTGTCTCTAGATGCATATGTAGCAGAAGATGGCCTAGTCGGCCATCATTGGGATGAGAGGCCCCTTAGTCTTACAAACTTTATATGCTCCAGTATAGGGAAATGCCAGGGCCAAGAAGTGGGAGTGAGTGGGTAGGGGAGCAGGGCGTGGGGAGGGTATAGGGAACTTTTGGGATAGCATTTGAAATGTAAATAAAGAAAATATTTAATAAAAATATATTTAAAAAAAGAAGAAGCCTCTTGGTAAGTTACTGTCGGAAGCAGAGTAAGTCCTGAGTGAATGTGTGTTGTTGACATGGGCATGGGGACTCCAGGTCTTCAGACCCATAGGTGTGACAAAGCCTTTATCTCGTAAGATTCACTAGAATGGGAAACCCTTCCTCTGCTTCAAGTGCAAGTATATTTTTTCAGTGTGATTCCATGTGGGAGAGGCTTATTGTGCAGGGATAAAGGGGGCAATGAAGAAGGTAGGAGGGTAGAGAAGAGGAAGAAGAGAGAAAGAGGGGGGAGAAAAGAAAGAGAAGAAAGAGAGAAGAAGGCGGAGGAGGAGGAGAAGGAGAGGAGGGGTGATCCCCTAATTTATAGGGAAAATGACATCACACCAGTGAGGGTGGGAACTGAGCCAAGTGTATTGTGCGACTGAGGGTCATTGTCCTGGCAACACAGGTCAAGGGTCACAATAGTTAGGCCAGGGCTTGGAGTGTCCTGGTACTAACATTCCTCCCTTTTTGTTATTATAAAAAGAAGGGGAGAAAAAGAGAGAGGAGACCAATGATGAAGAGAGAATGAGGGCGTTGTGTCTCTTAAACTCCTTCCTGCTGTTTAAGGGCATCATCACTTTTCAGGGTATATCTGGTCTTCACCATCAGAATCCATTTGGTAATCCTCTGAATCAGGCTCTTCTATGGACAGTGATTCCTTTGTGGGCAGTGGCTGATAATCCTGTAGCAGGAGCTGATTAACAGTTTGGTTAGAAATTTTTTGTACTTGTCACTGAAGGAATATAGAGATGAGATTAATAAGACAAGGAGCGATTGAGACATATTTTCTCTCAATATGGATGGTACTTACTGGGGAACTAGGCTGGGTTTTGTGGTAGAGCTTACCAGCAACTCCTGTTTCCTACCTGGGATCCCATGGGTCTCAAATGTAGAAGAAGAGCATCTTGTGGAATCGATAGAAGAAATGATTAATCCTTGTCCCTAGCATGTGTATTTCACAAGACCAGTATGGGCAGCCCCCATACTCATCTGGCCATTTTCTGCAATAATCTTTTATCTGGTCAAAGAGAAAACAGGTATAGAGGTCATAATATGTGGATGGAGTAACAGATATAGTAAAGGATGGCAATCTGGATCAGTTCCTGGCATCCAGCTATGGAGCAGTTTCCTGATCCTATCTGGAAAGTCTGCTTGTTGTCTGCGGGCATTTCTCGAACTTCGAACCTCCAGATGTAAGGACTACCCTTGATGGAAATGAACAGCAGGGAAAAGATGAAAAGGCCACAACTAATCCAGTGTCTCATCCAGCGAGGTTGGGTTTGGCTACGGAGTAAAGCCTCATTCTCTAAGATGGGAGACAAGATGGGTGGTCTTGATGCCTTCTGAAGCTTAATGGAGCACAGTCCTGTTAGGGTTGATGTGTATGAAGAGGAATTATCTTTAGGTAGGGGAATGAAGGGTTTCAAGTGAGACAGGTGAACCCAATGAGGGAGTCCCTGGAGCTTAGCAGCTGTAGGAGTCACGAGGATTACCTTAAAAGGACCCTGCTATTTTGGAGAGAGGGGTGAAGGCTGATGACCTGGAGGGGATAAAAGGACTTGGTCTCCAACATTAAGAGGTAATGGACAGGAGACAAAGTGTGGTCGGGGTAGATGATGGTCAGCAAGGTCCATAGGAGAGAAAGGAGATGAGAAAGTAATGGGGTAAGCAAATAATCTGGAACGGGAGAGTTTTGGGGTGAGAAGCCAGGAGTTAGGACTGGACATCCATACATGAGTTCGAAAGGTGAGATGAGGAGAGGTCACTTGGGGAGAGCTCGCACCCTGAAAAGAGCCAGGGGCAGGAGCTTTATCCAGTCATGATGAAGTTCTTGTGCCAGTGTAACAAGAGTAGATTTAAAGGAGCGGTTAGTTCTTTCTACCTTGCCTGAAGACTAAGGGTGGTAAGGGATGTGAAAGTGCCAGGGGATGTCTAGGGCCTTAGATAGGATCTGAGAAACTTGGGAGGTAAATTCAGGTCCATTGTCTGATTGGAGAGAGACTGGAACACCAAATCGAGGGATGATCTCTCGGAGGAGAAGATCAGAGACTGTTTGGGCCCTTTTATTAGTTGTGGGGAATGCTTCTACCCACCCTGAGAAGGTGTCCACCAAGACCAGGAGGTATTTGACACGTCTGATGGCGGGCATATGGGTGAAATTGAGTTGCCAGTCAGTTCCAGGAATGGAACCTCTAGCCTGATGAGTGGGAAAAGGAAGGCCGTGATACCTTGAGTTAGAGTTAGATGTCTGACAGATTTTACAAGAATCAGTGATAGATTTTAGGAAATCTAGGTCTTCAAGAGTGGGCTGTAGGTGAGTTTTAACAAAGGAATATAATGCTTGGCTATTAGGATGAAAGAGCTGGTGAAGATATGATAGAGTTTGGCAAATGTCAAAGGGTGGGGGTGGAGATGTGGGCTGTAGTGTAAGAATGTCCTGGGGACATCTTCTGGATATATGCCCAGGAGGGGTATTGCGGGATCCTCCAGGAGTGGGTGGGTAGGGGAGCAGGGCGGGGGATGGGGAGGGTATAGGGGCCTTTCGGGTATAGGGATAGCATTTGAAATGTAAATGAAGAAAATATCGAATAAAATTGGGGGAAAAAAAACACCATGATGTACAAGGAACTTGTTTCAGAGTCTGACTTCTGAAGTATTTTCCTTTCTTATGCAATAAAATCATCAAGAAATTTGGAAAAAAAAAAAAAAGGATGTCCTGGGGAGGATAAGATGAGTCCAAGCCCCGGAGGGCTGCAGCTCTGGCTGCCTCATCAGCTTGATTGTTTCCCTTAGAGACAATAGAATCATCCCTCTGGTGAGATCTGCAATGGATGATCCCAATAGCTGCAGGGAGGTGGGAGGCCTCTAGAATAGCCATGATCTGGCTTGCGTTAGTTACTGATCCTCCCTTTGTGGTATTAATAATATAGGAAACTATCAACCACACTATCCTCTTCCTCCAGGATGACTCTAACCTGAGACTACTTCCCTACAGAGACCTGCTACTGAGATTAGTTAAATTTGCCACCTTGTGCAGCTACATACTCTAAATCTTCCTCCTTGTTCAGCTGTATACAATAAGCCCACCTCCTCCATTCAGAATGTATAAAATAACCATGCTGAGGATCTGGGTTACAGGTGGTGCTCTCCATCTGAGTACACCCCACCTACTCCCAAATTTTCTGTGCATGTATCTGTCTTTTTTTTTCTGTCTATCCTTCCTCCATTCTCACATCTCCTGAAGCTGTTCTGTGCAGAAAATGTTGATGTTTGGTTCCCCTATATCTTGTAACCAAGGTGCATGGTATCTTCAACAATAGAGCCTTTTCCTCTAATTTGGTAAACAATCAGGAGGAGTGGCAAGAACCTATGTTGTTTGGGGACTACACCAGCAACATACGGAGGAATATCACCTCTGGCACTGGGATTTTGCTTAATAAAAAAAGACTTCTAAGGGCAACTTTATCCAGAAATACAAGCTCTCTTTAACTGTTGTTTAACTTGCACATGTCTTTTCATACATTGTTCCTGTTGGTTAACTCTTCTACCCGGAGTGCTTATCTCCTCTGTCCCCAACACTGATTCTCATTTAAACCTTTCCACTTTTAATATTTCTCCTCTCTACTTTTATATCATTCCTGTTCTCCTAGCCCCACTCACTCCCTTAAGGCTCTCCCCACCCTCAATGTTCCATCCCTAGCTCCCTGGAATCTACAGGTATCCCAAATTACACAAGTATATGGAAATCTGAAGGTAAGAGCCATATATGATAGAAAACATGGAACATTTATATTTTTATACCTAGGTTACTTCACTCAGTGTTATTTTTCCCCAGACCTATTCACATACTTGTAAAATTCATAATCTCATTTTATTTATACTTGAATAAAATGTCATTGTATACATGAACAACATTGTCATTATCCAACCACCATTTGACTGTAATCTAGGTTGTTTCATAGCTACTTTGACTAGAACAACAGTGAGCACAGATAAGCAAGGATTTCTGTCATAGATATTGAGTATTGCCCCTTTATACTTCATTTGTTTAGTCTTTGAAGTTGCTTATATTTTAATACTGGACTTTTAAAATTCTTAATCTGAAATTTTCACCATTTCAATATCTTTAGAATCAGTTAATGAAGTAGTGAGCTTTTAGCGGAATCCACTTCACATTTCTTGTGAGTCTACATTACAATTTTACATATGTTGGGATAGATTTAGTGTCTTGTTTTATATTGGGAACTTCTTAATGAGTATCCTTTCCTTGAGGTTTACATACCCAGGGACACTTATAAGACAGAAAATATGCCATAATAATTATTATAATTGAAATCAACTCATATTTAAATACAGTTAAAAAAAATCTGTCCCTACCATTTGCTGGTATTCACAAACAATTGACTCTGTTCCTTTTCTGGGAAGTAGACCACAGTCCCCAAGTGAAAAGATGCTGTCTACTTCCAACTGCAATTCAGTCCATCATTCTCACCAAGCCATCCTATGTCCCTGCATCTGCTAATACTGTCACTCCTAATAATGCCTCTTCTAAAAGTGCTACTCCCCATGGGTCAAGCATTCAAACTCATCAGACTATGGGAGGCATACCTATTCAAACCATCACATTCCAATCCTTGGCTCCCATAGGCTTGCAGCCATACAATAATATCCAACTTTAACAGTTCCCATAGTCTATCACAGTCTCAACAATGTTCAAAAATTCAAAGTTCAAAGTCTCTTCTGAGATTCATGTAATCATAATCCCCTTTGAAATCAAAATCAAAAAGCAGATCACATTCTTCCAACATCTCATAGCACAGAATAGACATTACTGTTTCAAAATGAAGGAAAGGAGCTTAGTGAGGAAATACTGGACCAAAGCAAGACCAAACTCCAGCTAGGCAAACTCCAAAGTCTACATCTCCGTATCTGATGGCAAAGCACTTTCACATCTCCACGTCTTCTCAGCTGTCTTGACTGTGCCACTACTGCTTCTACTGCCTGTTAGCAGCTCTCCCTGGCAGGTATCCCATAGCCGTGGCATCTCCAACATCTTGGTGTCTCCAAGACAATTTACACTTCACCTTCATATCTTCACACAATGGCATCTCTGGACCTCAATTCAGAGACAATTTTGACATCTCAGGACACCCTTGCCTGGCTTCAGTAGTTTTCCTTAGACATATCACAGCAATACCCCAGTCCCTGGTACAAACTTCTGTCTTAGGGTTTCTATTTCTGTGAAAAGACACCATGGCCATGGCAACTCTTATAAAGTAAAATGTTTAATTGTGATTGGCTTACAGTTTCAGAGGTTTAGTCCATTATCCTCATGGTGAGAAACATGGTAAAATCCAAGGGGACAGGGTGGTACTGAAGGAGCTGCGAGTTCTACATCTTCATCCACCAGTAGCAGAAGGACACTGCATATCACACTGGGTGTAGCTTGATCATATAATATCTAAAAGCTCACCCTCACAATGATGTGCTTCCTCCAACAATGCCATACCTACTTCAACAAGGCCACATGTCCTAATAATGGCACTTCCTATGGGCCAAGCATTCAAACACGAGTCTATGGAGGCCATACCTATTTAAGCCACAATAATCTGCTTACATGTTGTAAGCAGTTCTTAGGGTAGTGAAGCCTTTGAGAGTTTGAGATAAAAAATGTAAGATGAGCTGCTTTTTTTATTTCTTAGTCCAAATTTTTCACTATAAGTACATTATTTATTGTGATTCCCCACAATGGCACAAGTGAGTAAGTCAGCAACCACAGGAATATGGAACTCTGAATTGTCTGTTTGCTGTGTATTTCATAGGCTCCCAAGCTATGCTAATCATGGAGGATTCAATTTTTTATATGTCATATAGCCCACTGATGGGAATTCTCCTCTTGCCCGCTATGTTGTGGAGGACCCATTGTCAGGACTCTTTGATGCACACATCTCAAGTCAAATCTTTCTAGATTTTATCTGCAGTCCCGTGTCTTTCCTTGCCACCCACCTCTCCCTGCAATTCTAAATGTAATTCTTTATTTCAAATGTGTAGAGATGTGATTAATGCAAGGTGTTCCCAGTTGGCTGTCATCTCTTCACATTTGTGACTCATTAAGAATTTCTGAAATAGTTTTAATGAAGAATAAACTGCAATACTTAGTAGAGTTTGCAAAGAACCATCACCTATAATATATGTTCAAATCCTGGAAATGCCAGAGAACATTATTGGATATTATTTGAATAATGTAACTTTCAGGTTACTTAATAAAATCAACAGAAGTACCCAGAATTACTTGTTGAAATTGCAAATGAAAAGCACTTATTTTTCTTCTAAAACTTGTTATTCTAATGTACCAATGACAGAACTTGTACAGGGTGCAATTATGAGTATAAACTTATGAATATTTATTGTATTTGTAAAAATGAGTCACCATTGGCAATAGACAAAGCCATAAGCACACTATTTTTTCTTGAGGAAATGAATATAAGCAAGATTGAATAATTACCTGTCTTTGTGCATTTCTGTCTCTTCTCCCAAAATTTTTAAATTGAAAATAGATTCTTTTTTCATACAAGACATCCAACCCACAGTCTCCCCTTTCTTTACATCTTCACTCCCTCCTACCTCCCCTCTCCCTCTGATCCACTCCCCCTCCATTTCTCTTCAGAAATAAGCAGGCCTCCAAGAAACAATAACCAAACATAACACAACAAGATCTAATAAGACAATAAGATGAGGTGGAGTGTATCTCAGGAATGAGTTAGAAACCCAGTACAATGGAAACTCCCAGGAATCTATGAGGTTGACCCTAGCTAAGACTGCTAGCAATGAAGGATAAGGAACCTGAACTGGCCATCTCCTGTAACCAGGCAAGACTTCCAGTGGAAGGACTAGGACATCAACTCAGCCACAAAACTTTTGACCTACAATTTGCCCTGCCTACAAGATGTGTTTGGAAAAGGGTGGCACAGAAATTGTGGATATAACCATCAAATTACTGGTACAGCTGGGGATCCATACCAAGAGAGGGAGCTCACCCCTCATGCTGCCTAGAGCGTCAGGTCCTAGAGGCTGGATAGAACAGAAACCTAAGATAGAACCAAGCATGACTGGTAAAAAAGAAAGGAAAGAAGAAAGGAAGGAAGGAAGGAAGGAAGGAAGGAAGGAAGGAAGGAAGGAAGGAAGGAAGAAAGAAAGGAAGAAAGGAAGAAAGGAAGAAAGGAAGAAAGGAAGAAAGGAAGGTGTTCTGCTATGCTCATAGCCCAATTGTCATCAGAGAGGCATTGTTCAACAACTGATGGAAATATACACAAAGATCAACAGCCAAACATTATGCAGAGCTCAGGAAATCCTGTAGTAGAGGGGAAGCAAGGATTGTAGAAGCCAAAGTTGTCAAGGACATCATAAGAAAACCCACAGAATCAACTCACCTGGATTAATGGAGGGCTCCCAGAGACTGAACCAACAACCAGGGAACCTGTATGGGTCTGACCCAGGCCTTTTGAATATATGTTATAGTTGTGTCTCTTAGGAGACACCTAAAAGTGGGAGCAGGTGCTTTCTCTGATGCTTTTGCCTGCTTATGGGACCCTTTCTTCCAATTGGATTGCTTTGTCTAGCCTTAATATGAGGGACGGATCCTCTTCTTATTGAAATTTGATATGCCATATTTAGTTGATATCCATGGGAGACCTTCCCTTTGCTGAAGAGAAACTGAGGAGGCATGGGTTAGGGGGAGAAGGTGGTGGGTACTGGGAAGGAATCAGGGAGTAGAAATTGTGATTGGGATGCAATATATGAGAGAAGAATAAACATCAAGAAGGTGGACACCAGAAAATCAAATATCCCCATTAAAAAGTGGGGCACAGAGTTAAACAAAGAATTCTCAACCGAGGAATACCGAATGGCTGAGAAGCACTTGAAAAAATGCTCAACATCCTTAATCATCAGGGAAATGCAGATCAAAACAACCCTGAGATTCCACCTNCAAAAAAAAAAAAAAAAAAAAAAAGACAAAGCAAAAGCCCTTATATGGAAGCTGAACAAGGCAACCCAATAGGGAAAAAGGAGTCCCAAGAGCAGACAAAAGAATCAAAGACACACCTCTCTCACTGTTAGGAGTCCCACAAAAATGCCAAACTAACTAACTGCCATAACATATAAGCAGAAGATCTGGTGCAGACCCATGCAAGCACTGTTCTTGCTGCTTCAGTCTCTGTGAGCACAGATCAGCCCATGCCAGCCCTGCTTAGTTGATTCAGTGGTCCACGTTCTGGTGTCCTCCATCCCCTCTGACTCCTACAATCTTTCCTCCCTCTAATTCCTGGGTTTGTCTGATCTCTGAGGAGAGATCTGAAGGAGACCTCCAGTTCTCTCTCTCTCTCTCTCCTCTCTCTCTCTCTCTCTCTCTCTCTCTCTCTCTCTCTCTCTCTCTCTCTCTTTCTCTCCATAATGTCTGGCTGTGGGTCTCTGCACTAGTTCTCATCTGCTGCTAGAGGCAGCCTCTCTGATGATGACTGGGCAAGGCATCAATCTATGAGTATAGAATATCATTAGGAATCATTTCATTGATTTATTTTCCAGTTATATTTTGTTCTACCCTAGGTCTTTGGGCTATCCAGTCTCTAGTCCTGACTATCTGGGCAATGTTGGGCATGGGCCCCCTCTAGTGATGTGAACCTCAAGTTAAGCCATATATTAGTTGGTAGTGCCCACAAGTTCTGTGCCACCTGTAAGTCTTGCAGGCTGGACAGATAATAGGTTGAAGGGTTTGTGGCTGGATTGATGTCCAGGTTTCTCTTTTGGTGGCCTGCAGAGTACCTTCTCACATTTAAAGAAATATTCAACGTTCTTAACCATTAGGTAAATGCAAATCAAAATGACTTTGAGATTGCACCTTACAATGGTCAGAATGGCTAAGATCAGTAACACAAGCGATAACACATGATGGTTGATATGCGGAGCAAGGGGAACATTGCTCTATTGCTGGAGGGAGTGCAAATTTGTTCAGCCATGATGGATATCAATATGTCAGTTCCTCAGAAAGTTGGCAATCCCTCTAATTCAAGACTCACCTATATTGCTCTTGGGCATATAGCCAAAGAATGTTCTATCCCACCACAAGGACATTTCCTCAAATAATCTTTTAATTTTAAAGAATTATTTTATTTCTAATTATGTATGTGAGGAATCTGGGGTAGCACTCATGAATACAGGTACCTATAGAAGCCAGAAGAGGATGTCAAATCTTCTGGAGCTGGAGTTACAGGCAATTGTGAGCTACCTAACATGGGTAATGGAAATCAAACTTACATAATCTACAACAGTATGTAAATATGTTCAACCACTGAGCCATGTATCTAGGCCACTGATATTTCATCTTACATAACAACTTTGCTGCACACTTTTGCTTTTGGTTCAACACAATTGAATTCTTTTCAAATCATAGTCTCCATGTTAACTGTTAGGCTTTAAATCATATGAGAGAATTATTATAGTACTTTCCACATTTTCCCCATTTATCAGTGGGTTTTTGTTAGGATTTGTAATTTAGAAAAGCATACATGGTCTGTAAGAAATTTCAGGAATTAAATTCCATATTGGAACACTAAGAGTGTGGTTTCCTCTTTTATGATCTAATTAACACAGATTTATTATTATTTTAGGCAATTAAGCAACAAATATAAAATAGTTTTACAAATGAAAATACAGCCATATTATCTTGGTAGACTATTTTTTTGGTCTATGGCCATACTACCCAAAAGCTCCCAATCTTGTCAAACTATGACCTTAGACCAGCAGCCTCAGTGGCACGTATCTCCAGAGGAACTTATTAGAAATGTAATCCCCATCTCAGTCATAGGAGAATTCAAAATTTGAGTGTCATCCCCAAACCCATATGTTAATTTATTATGTTTTGGGAGAAGATGTATAAAACTAAATCTTTACATATAAAGAGCACATTAGTTAAGTTCAAAAAACATAGAATGGAGGTTGAGAATTTTCCTCTTCAAAATTACTAATGGAGTCACAGAATGTATGCCCCCAAATTGATCAGACAGCCTAAATGCACAACTCAAAATACTTATTACTGTTCTATGCATCTGGCACATAGGTGAAGAATACAATACTGCAAAGCAGTAATTGATTGCTTTCATGGTGGCATGATGGAAAAGAATCAAGCCTTTGAAAAGTAGGTTCTTCTTGGACGGATTTAGGTGACTGAGACTGTGATCCCAAAAGGACTGTGTGGCTCTAACGTCCTTGTTTTCTCTCATCTTGCTTCTGAACATGGAATAAGGGGTTGTATGTCACTGCACATTTTTACATGTATTCCTGTCATGATGTGTTGTGTTAGTCAAAAGCAATGAAACCAGCCAGGCTATTAATTAGGTCTCCTAAACCCATAAGGCAAAAATCAACCTTTTCTCCTTCTAAGTTAACTCTCTCAGGTATTTTGTTGTCAAAACAAAAAGCTAACACAGGTCCACTACTCAGAAGCACTGATGGTAAGAGTCAATAGTATATTTTTACAAGGATACTTGAGCCTTTGATACAAAGTGAAGTTTGAGAAGCACTGTTATGTAATTCACAGTTTTCTCACCCCTCAAAGTATAATAACCCTGAAAATATGTTGTGTACATATTCTCAGAGCTTTGCAGTATTGTTTTCTTCACCTATGTGCCAGATGCATGGAACAGTAATAAGTATTTTGAGTTGTGCATTTAGACTGTCTGACCAATTTGGGGGCATACATTCTGTGACTCCATTAGTAATTTTGAAGAGGGAAATTCTCAACCTCCATTCTATGTTGTTTGAATTTGACATGTACTCTTTATATGTAAGGATTTAGTTTTATTCATCTTCTCCCAAAACATAATAGAAGCTTGATTAATTTTCATATAATTAAACACAAAAAATTTCCATTCTGCTTGCAGTAGACTATAAGAGCCTACTGCCCTCAAACCAATTATATTTGGAAATATTTCATTCAGTATTTAATTGGCGAGCTTCTAGAGAACTTGCAATCTAGGACAGAATTAAGTGATGACACTTAGAAGCATGCCATAATGATATCATGATAATGACTGAATTAGATAAGTGAAGACATAATGCCAGGCACTGAATTTAATTCCTACAAAAAAATCCCAGAATTAATTGTACTGCATTCCTATTTCATAGGTGTGAAAACCAAGGCATAAATAAGGTGCATGATTAAAACAAGGTGGGTCTGATTCCAGAATTTTGGTTGATTCACTACTTATATTAGCTGTCTATTATGTAATAGTACCACCAGCTTATCAGCTGAAAAAATTGTGTATGCATTATTACCTCATAGTTTCCATGGATCAAGAATACATGCATTACTTCACTGAGTCTCAAAAGACTGTATTCAATATTTGAGTCAAGGTAAATTGCTCTCTAGTGCCTGAATGAAAGTGGATCCCTTCCAAATGTCATTATATTATTGGAAGAATACATTTCATCAAAGTGGTTAGGATAAGGTCCCCAGTTTCTTGCTAGTTTGTAATTGGAGAGCATTCCTAGTCCTTCAGTCCTGCCCTCAAGTTCTTGCCACATATCTGCTTCCATAGACCTTCCTTTCACATAGCAGAATACTTCTTCAATGACAGCGGTAAAACCATATGTGACTTCTAGCACCTCTTTAAAGGGCCCAGGACAATGTCATTGTGGAAACTAATTATGGGGGTGATATACAAACATGTTAAAGGCCTTTCACAGAAAGTGAAATGGTATTATATAAGGCATGTATATCAGGGTCCAGGAATCTTGAGACCATTTCAAAATTCAATGTGCCACACTGTAGTGTGTTGGATATTAAGAAAGTTTATAGTGGACTATTCAATACTGATCTATGCAAGTCTGCTCACCTCACATAGAGAGAATATGGGTTATGAGGAAGCAAGGGCCAAGATAGTGTTTTGTTTTTGTTTGTTTTCCTGTAATGATGCATACAGCAATTATTTGGCCCTGCCATGTCCATTGTGAAGCAGGGGAATTGATAAAAATTCAAATGAATTAGGGCACACCACCCACACTTTAGATTATCCCCATTCACTGTATAAGTTTTTTCTTTAATGCACTGCTCCACTCACTTTATAGGGTATGAACCTCAAGAATCTGTGGTGGTTTGAATGTAAGATCAGATGTTTGAATACATAGTCCTCACACTTACTGGTGCTGTTTGGGTAGGTTTAGTGTGGCCTTGCTGGAGGAAGCATGTCACTGGAGGTGGGCTTTGAGCTTTTAAAGCCATAGGTCATTCCTACTTTGCTCTTACTGAGATTCCTATTTGTGGTTTAAAATGTGAGTTTTCAGCTGGTTCTGCTGTCATGCCTAACTGCTGCTACATTCCCTGCTGGGATGATATGGACTCTTATTCCTTTGGACCTGCAAGCCCAAATATACTATCCCTTCTATATGTTGCCTTGGTCATGTTCTACCACAGCAATGGAAAAGTAATTAAGGCAAGGTGTTTCTAGAATCATACGAAACAGAATCAATTGATGACCTGTTTCCTTTTGCACAATGATGCAGCCTAGTGAGATGGTCCCTAGCTGACAGGTAAGTGTTCTCTTTGAGCATTTGCATCTCACTTTATCTGAGTACTTTTCTGGTACTAGAGGAACTCAGTCAGCCATGAGTACCTAATACAGGTGTTCCATGGAGACAATTATTACCAGGAAAATCCTGTAGAAGAGATGGGAGCCGGTAAATTAATGCCCCTACCTTTTCATCTGCTAATGGCCCATCTTGGGAGTGGGTTCCACATAGCTCCTTAGATCATCACACTGCTGATGAGCATCAGTTGTACCCAAAAGTAATCTAATCGCCAGTTTTCCTCTATTGGCTTTTCTCCCTTCTGTCGCCAAGCCTCCCCATCCTTACTTAGGCGTACTTGCTGGTATGACTCCCCAAATAACCTCTAGAACTCAAGCATTTTGGAGAGTAACAGACAAACCAAGGTACTTCTTCTCTCCCTTGTGCTTTGTACTTGTTCAATACTCTCTGTATATATACTATATCCCTAAAAACTCCATCATAATTTAAGCCAGTGTCATTTTGGCTAGGATGCTCGTACTGTCTTTCTGATCTCCATATCAGACACTGGAACCCATCCTTCCATAAGCTGGACACATGATTTTTCTAAAACAAGAAGTTCTTGCCAATAACCTTTCTCACATTTCTGAAAAGACTCTCTATTTTCTAAAAAATAGAATGTAACTTTCTTAGGGCTATACATGCAGCGATTTATGCAATGAGTACTAATTGAGTATGTCTCTGCTATGAGTTTCTGATTAAAGAAAGCCATGTTTCTCTCTCTAATGATAGGAATTTGAAAAGGCAGACATTAAGCAACCACCCACACAGGCAAATGTTGGTGTACTATGATATGCAGTGGATACTTAAATTTTGCCAGTCAAGACTTTAAATCTCAGATGTTCCATGTCACTAGCCACTTTGGAAGGGCTTGCTCACATGTTTTATAGGGGCTGGTACATACCTCTAACATTTCTATCATTGCAGAATTTCTCTAAGATGATAATGTTAAAAATCTATCTGAAAGGGAGACTTCATTACACTTTGAAGGTGGGGAAACATGTAAGTTAGAAGAGGTCACTATAGAAAGCACATTGGACCAGAATTGGACATATTTAGAAATGGAAGATAGGGTTCTGGGAGCTGGAGAATCCATGAAACTGATGAAGCCATGGCCTGGGAGGCAGAATGCATGTTCTGGGCCTGAAAAGCAAGGAATATCAACACAAGCCATGCAAAAACTGTGACCATTTCTAAGAGAAATGTGAAAGCATGTTCTCAATTTCATACCATGATTGGTTCTAACTATTAAAAACTGCAACAGAAAAAAATCTGCAACAGACCTCTAGTCTGTGTTTGTTTTTTATACATAAAATAAGAAATTACAAACATTGGATTGGAAATAAAAAGAGAATCGGTTCTATTCATTCTATTTTCTTCTATTTAAAACATGGTTCTCTTGGTTATTGTTTCTATTGCTGTGATAAAACACCAAAACCAAAAGCAACTTAGGAAGAGTTCATATTCCTTCTTAGAGCTCTGTACCACAGTCCATTACTAAGAAAAATCAGGACAAGAACTCAAACAGGTCAGGAACCTAGAGAAAGAAGCTAAGATCAAGCCAGAAGTGCTGCTTACTGGCTTGTTCTCCATGGATTGATCTCCTTGGCTTGCTCAGCCTAATTTATTATAGCACCCAGGACTACCATCCCAGGAGTGTCACAGTGAACTTGCCTATCCCACATCAATCATTAATCAAGAAAATGTCACATGAACCAATCTGGTGAGATCATTTTATTAATTCAATCTCCATCTTCCCAAATGATTTTAGCTTGTGTCAAGTTGACCTAAAACTAGCCAAAACGTGAGATAAAACAAAAGTTGGAAACATCTCTAAAAATATATAATATTCATCTCGATAAAATAGTGATGATTCACAGCTTTCCAAATAATACAAACATCTGTTGCTTTTGTCTATTAAATATAGCATAATTAATATTTTAAAATAAAGACAGACTGAGGGCAAAAAAAATACCCAAGGAAAAAATAGTGTATTACAATAATGGAAACAGGAATTGATAGGCAAGATGAATGAGCACAAGGAGTATTAATGTGGAGAAAATGGGTGAAATTGTGAAATAAAGACAACAGGGAATGAGGATCAACTGAGTACAGGCTGGGGAAAGGAACTACAAGTCCAGGTCTGTGACCTAAGAAATGTGGCGTTACAGTCAAGATATTAGAGAAACTGCACAAAAGGCTAAAGCTGTAACAAAGTATAAATTCAGTTTTGATGATGTGATAGATTTTTAAATTTAAAATTATGTCTTGGAACCTAGGACTGGATAGGCCAGGAACCTAAGGGGGGGGGGGGGATACGACTGTTACATTAAAAAAACAAAAACAAAAACAAAATACAATAAACACGAAAAGCAAAAAACAAACAAACAAATACCGTAGCAATAAATGACACCTAATGGCATCCTGCTATAGTTGTAGCTCTGTTCCTTGTTCAGTCATCATCAGAGACACTTCCTCCTGCAGCAGATGGAAACAAATAGAGAACACAGTCGGACATTGTGCAATGAGAGAAACCTTGAAATACTCACACCTAAAAGGGGTGTCTTCATCCAATCCTCCCTCAAGGATCAGGATACTTTTTGGAAGAAGAAGAAAGTGGAAGAGTCAGAGGGAATGGAAGACACCAAGGAACAGGGACCTTTAGGCACACCAGAGATGGTGCCCAGATAAACTCACCGAGACTGAGGCAGCATCAACAGAAATTGCACTAGTCTGAAACAAAATGGGGTCCTATAGCTCAAAGAAGCAGACACATATCTCAATCCCTAAAGCAGAAGCTATCTCCAATTGATAACCACTTGCAAGTGAAAGTTTAATTTTCTCCAAGGGAGTCTCACGGAGGAAACAAACTACTCTTAGTAGTAAGAAAACAAACTCAAAAGCATCTGTGGAGGTTCTTTATCTCATAAGATTAAGTCAGGACATGTGTTCCTTTGTTTTTAACAAAAAATAGATTCTTCTCTTATGCAATTCACCCCAGCTCCGGTTTCCCCTCCTTTCACTTCTAAGTAACCGTACTGCCCCCCTCTCCACAAGATCCACACTCCTTCTATTTCTCTTTCAGAAAAGGAAGGCCTTTAAGAGACAATGGCAGCTCTATGAGCCTTCCCTGTCAGAGAGGAGCTTGCCTCTAGGAAGTGCCTGACCCTGGGACTCAGGTGAGGTCTCTATTTTCTCTCTGGTGACTCTCTAAGGTGGGTCCACTCAGGAGCACACAGGCTGCAGAACCAGAAGAGCATCTGGGAAAGGTCCTATGGGCCTACATCTGCAGCCAGGAAGTTGGGCTGTTCCGCAGCCCTCTGTGCACTGGTCTTGCTGACACAGGCCTACAGACTCATAGAAGGAACAAACTCCAGCCAGAGACAGCAAGAACATCTAACACCAGAGATTACCAGATGGTGAAAGGCAACTGCCACAATCTTAAAAACAGAAACCAAGACTATTTAGCATCATCAGAACCCAGTACTCCCACCACAGCTTGTCCTGGATATCCAAACACACTGGAAAAGCAACATTCAGATTTAAATAAAGAATATATCTAATAAAAAATGTAGTAAGAATATATCTGAGAAAAAACACAGACAATATTATTATACATGAAATAAAAGACCAACCAAAGTAAATATGGACAAAGGACTACTGATAAATAGATAAAGTCATGCATGCTCATAAAACACCTAACAATATTAGTTAAAATAAAAAGTGAACTTATTGAAATTATGAGACATAATTTGAGTGTTAAAATAATGTATCACCACAGCTGAAAGTGATTGGAGTAAATGGCAAAATACCAGTAAGGTAGAAAAGGAGGATAAAGAAGAAAAAGAAAAGGAGATATAGGAGGAAGAGGGAAAATGGAAGGAGAGAAGAAAGGATTTGTAGTAGTAGTAATAGTAGTAACAGTACCTCCACTTGTGTATTATCAGTCACTGAGGTACTTCTGGGTCATGGTGAGATTATAAATCTCTGCTCTTTACAGATTATATGCTGATGGCCCTCATCTTCATATACAAGGGTTACTATGGAAAAATTACTTGACTAGAGGCTAAAACATGGTGGAAAATAAAAAATTTTTCATCTCTCTGAAAACAAAAAGATTCAGATTTAAAATCATATCTCATGATGCTGGTAGAGGATTTGAAGAAGGACATAAATAACTCCCTTAAAGAAATACAGAAGAACACAGCTAAACAGGTAAAAACCCTTAAAGAAAAAATATAAAAATCCCTTAAAGAATTACAGGAGAACACAGGTAAACAGAAGCTCTTAAAAAAGAAACACAAAAATCCCTTAGAGAATTACAGGAAAATACAACCAAACAGGTAAAGGAATTGAACAAGTAGAAAAAATAAAGACATCACAAAGGGAGACAACTGTGGAGATAGAAACCTTAGGAAAGAAATCAGGAGCCATAGATGCAAACTTCACCAACAGAATGCAAGAGATAGAAGAGAGAATCTCAGGTACAGAAGATTCCATAGAAAATATTGAAACAGCAATCAAAGAAAATACAAAATGCAAAAAGATCCTAACTCAAAACATCCAGAAAATACAGGACTCAAGGAGAAGAGTAAACCTAAGGATTATAGGTATAGATGAGACTTAAGATTTTCAACTTAGAGGGCCAGTAAATATCTTCAACAAATTATAGAAGAAAACTTCCCTAACCTAAAGAAAGAGATAACAGCATAAATAATAGAAAGCCAACATTCACGTGGAAACTGAACAACACTCTACTAAATGATGCCTTGGTCAAGGAAGAAATAAAGAAAGAAATTAAAGACTTTTTAGAGTTTAATGAAAATGAAGCCACAACATACCCAAACTTATGGGACACAATGAAAGCAGTCCTAAGCAGAAAACTCATAGGTCTGAGTGCCTCCAAAAAGAAACTGGAGAGAGCATACACTAGCAGCCTGAAACCACACATAGAAGCTCTAGAACGAAAGGAAGCAAATTCACCCAAGAGGAGTAGACTGTAGAAAATAATCAAACTCAGAGCTGAAATCAACCAAGTGGAAACAAAAAGAATTATTCAAAGAATCATCCAAACCAGGAGCTGGTTCTTTGAGAAAATCAACAAGATAGATAAACCTTTAGCTAGACTAACTAGAGGGCAAAGGGACAGTATCCTAATTAACAAAATCAGAAATGTGGAAGGAGACATAACAACAGATCCTCAGGAAATCCAAAATATCGTCAGATCCTACTAAAAAAAGACTATACTCAAGAAAACTGGAAAATCTGGATAAAATGGACAACTTCCTAGACAGATACCAGGTACTAAAGTTAAATCAGGATGAGATTAACATTGTTTGTTTGTTTGTTTGTTTGTCTCTCAAGGCAGGGTTTCTCTGTATAGCCCTGGCTGTCCTGAAACTCACTTTGTAGACCAGGCTGGCCTCGAACTCAGAAATCTGCCGGCCTCTGCCTCCTGAGTGCTGGGATTAAAGGCATGCGCCACAACATTAACAGTCCCATTTCCTCTATAGAAATAGAAGCAGACATTAATAGTCTCCCAACCCAAAAAAAAAAAAAAAAAAAAAAAAAAAAAAAAAAAAAAAAAAAAAAAAAAAAAAAAAAAAAAAAAAAAAAAAAAAAAAAAAGCCCAGGGCCAGATGGATTTAGTGCAGAGTTCTGTCAGACTTTCAAAGAAGACCTAATTCCAGCTCTCCTCAAACTATTCCACAAAATAGAAACAGAAGGTACTCTACCCAATTCATTCTATGAATCCACAATTACTCTGATACCTAAACCACACAAAGACCCAACAAAGAAAGAGAACTTCAGAACAAGTTCTCTTATGAATTTCTATGCAAAAATACTCAATAAAATCCTCACAAACTGAATCCAAGAAAACATCAAAACATTCATCCATCATGAACAAGTAGGCTTCATCCCAGGGATGCACGGATGATTTAATATATGGAAAACCATCAACATAATCCACTATATAAACAAACTCAAAGATAAAAACCACATGATCATCTTGCTACATGCTGAGAAAGCATTTGACAAAATCCAACACCCCTAATGAAAAAAAGTAATGGAAAGATCAGGAATTCAAGGCCCATACCTAAACATAACAAAAGCAATCTACAGCAAACCAGTAGCCAACATCAAAGTAAATGGAGAGAAGCTGGAAGCAATCCCACTAAAATCAGGGACTAGACAAGGCTGCCCACTTTCTCCCTACCTATTCAATATAGTACTTGACTTCCTAGCTATAGCAATGAGACAACAAAGGAGATCAAGGGGATACAAATTGGAAAGGAAGAAGTCAAAATCTCACTATTTGCAGATGATATGATAGCATATATAAGTGACCCTAAAGATTCCACCAGAGAACTCCTAAACCTGATAAACAGCTTCAGTAAAGTAGCTGGATATAAAATTAACTCAAACAAATCAGTGGCCTTTCTCTACACAAAAGATAAACAGGCTGAGAAAGAAATTAGGTAAAAGCCAGGCTGTGGTGGCACACGCCTTTAATCCCAGCACTTGGGAGGCAGAGGTAGGTGGATTTCTGAGTTTGAGGCCAGCCTGGTCTACAAAGTGAATTCCAGGACAGCCAGGGCTACACAGAGAAACCCTGTCTCGAAAAACAAAAATAAATAAATAAATAAAATAAAAAAGAAAGAAAGAAATTAGGGAAACAACACCCTTCACAATAGTCACAAATAATATAAAATACCTTGGTGTGACTTTAACTAAGGAAGTGAAAGATCTGTATGACAAGAACTTCAATTCTCTGAAGAAAGAAATTGAAGAAGATCTTAGAAGATTAGAAAGATGTCCCATGCACTGGATTGGCAGGATTAATATAGTCAAAATGACTATCCTGCCGAAAGCTATCTACAGATTCAATGCAATCCCCATCAAAATTCCAACTCAATTCTTCACTGAGATAGGGCAACTTGCAAATTCATCTGGAATGACAAAAAACCTAGGATAGCATAAACTATCCTCAACAATAAAAGAACCTCTGATGGAAACACCATGCCTGACCTCAAGCTGTACAACAGAGCAATTGTGCTAAAAACTGCAAGGTACTGGTAGAGTGACAGACAGGTAGACCAGTGGAATAGAATTGAAGACCCAGTAATGAACCCACACACCTTTGGTCACCTTATCTTTGACAAGGGAGCTAAAACCTTCCAGTGGAAAAAAGAAAGCATTTTCAACAAATGGTGCTGGCACAACTGGCAGTTATCCTGTAGAAGAATGCAAATTGATCCATTCTTATCTCCTTGTACAAAGCTCAAGTCTAAGTGGATCAAAGACCTCCACATAAAACCAGAGACACTGAAATTTATAGAGGAGAAGGTGGGCAAAAGCCTTGAAGATATGGGCACAGGGGAAAAATTCCTAAACAGAACAGCAATGACTTGTGCTGTTAAGATCACAAATCAACAAATGGGACCTTATAAAATTTCAAAGCTTCTGTAGGGCAAAAGATACTGTCAATAAGACAAAAAGGCCACCAAAGGATTGGGAAAGAATTCTTAACAATCCTAAATCTGATAGGGGGCTAATATCCAATATATATAAAGAACTTAAGAAGCTGGACTCCAGAAATTCAAATAACCCCATTAAAAATAGGGTACAGAACTAAACAAAGAATTCTCAACTGAGGAATACCGAAGGACTGAGAAGCACTTGAAATAATGTTCAACATCCATAATAATCAGGGAAATGCAAATCAAAACAACCCTGAGATTCCACCTCACACCAGTCAGAATGTCTAGGATCAAAAATTCAGGTGACAGCAGATGCTGGAAAGGATGTGGAGAAAGGGGAACACTCCTCCATTAGTGGTGGGATTGCAAGCTGGTACAACCACTCTGGAAATCAGTCTGACGGTTCCTCAGAAAATTGGACACAGTACTACCAATTGATCCAGCAATACTTATCCTGGGCATATACCCAGAAGATGTCCCAACTGGTAACAAGGACACATGCTCCACTATGTTCATAGCAGCCTTATTTATAATAGCCAGAAGCTGAAAAGAACCCCCAGATGTCCCCTCAACTGAGGAATGGATATAGAAAATGTGGTACATTTACACAATGGAGTACTACTCAGCTATTAAAAACAATGAATTTATGAAATTCTTGGGCAAATGGATGTATCTGGAGGATATCATTCTGAGTGAGGTAACCCAATCACAAAAAAAGGTCACTTGATATGCACTCACTGGTAAGTGGATATTAGCCCAGAAACCTACAATACCCAAGATACAACTTCCAATACACAAGAAAATCAAGAAGGAAGACCAATGTGTGGATACTTCATTCCTCCCTAGAATAGGGAAAAAATATCCATGGAAGGAGTTGCAGAGACAAAGTTTGGAAGTAAGATGAAAGGATGGACCATCTAGAGACTGCCCCACCTGGGGGTCCATCCCATAATCAGTCACCAAACACAGACACTACTGCATATGCCAATAAGATTTTGCTGAAAGTACCCTGATATAACTGTCTCCTGTGAGGCTTTTTCAGTGCCTGGCAAATACAGAAGTGGATGCTCACCATCATCTATAGGGTGTAACACAGGGTCCCCAATGTAAGAGCTAGAGAGAGTACCCAAGAGCTGAAAGGGTCTGCAATCCTATAGGTGGAACAACAATAGCAACTAATCAGAACCCCCAGAGCTTGTCTCTAGCTGCATATGTATTAGAAGATGGCCTAGTTGTCCATTATTGGGAAGAGAGGTCCCTTGATCTAGCAAACTTTATATGCCCCTGTATAGGGGAATGACAGGGCCAAGAAATGGGAGTGGATGGGTAGGGGAGCAGTGCGGGGGGGGGGGGGGGGTAATATGGGACTTTGGGATAGCACTTGAAATGTAAATGAAAAAATATCTTATGAATAAACTAAAATAAAATTTAAAAAAGAAATTGCCCACAAATTTCAAGATGCCATTTTTTAAAATGCTGAATTAATCTTTATTGTGTAAATGTACCACATTTTCTTTTTCCGTTCTCTAATTGAGAGACATATAGGTTGTTTCCAGGTTTTGGCTATTATGAATAAAGTTGCAATGAACATACCTAAGCAAGTATCCTTGTGGTAGGATGGAATGACCTTTGGCTATATTCTCAAGAATGGTATAGCTGGGTCTTGAAGTAGATCAAATTTCAACTTTCTGAGGAATCACCATATTGATTTCCAGAGTGGCTGTACAAGATTGCACCCCCCACCAGCAGTGAACGATTGTTCTCCTTTCTCCATAGCCTTGCCAGTGTGAGCTGTCACCTGTGTGACTTACCTTAGTGGAAGATAAACTCTCAGAGTCGTTTTGAGTTGCATTTCCCTAATAATTAATGTTAAACATTTCGTTAGGTGTTTCTCTGCCTTTTGGGATACTTATGGAAGACTTAGGGGAAGGACTGAAGGAGCTGAAGGGATGGCAACCCCATAGGAAGAACAACAGTATCACCTCACCGGGACCCCTCAGATCTCTCAGAGACTAAGCCACCAACCAAAGAGCATACATGGGCTGGTCTATGACCTCTGGCACATATGTAACAGGGGACTGCCTAGTCTGGCCTCAGTGGGATAGGATGCACTTTATCCTGTAGAAACTTGATACTGCAAGGAAGGAGGGATGCTGTCAGAAGGTGAGGTGGAAATGAGGTTGGAATACCCTCTCAGAAAGAAATGGGAGAGGGGAGAGAGTGAAAAACTCTGGGAGTGGGGACAGGGAAGGGGGTAACATTTGGAATGTAAATAAATAAAATAATTTAATAAAAACAAACAAAAGAGATTCCTCTATTGAGTTTTCTCTAATTAGATCTGTAGCCCATTTTGAATGGATATTTGATTTGTAATATCTAGTTTCTTGTGTTATTTATATATTTTGGATACTGAACCTCTACCGAATGTGGAGTTGATAAAAATCTTTTCCTGCAGGGCAGTGGTGGTGCACACCTTTAATCCCAGCACTTGGGAGACAGAGTCAGGTGGATTTCTGAGTTCAAGTCCAGCCCGGTCTATACAGTGAGTTCCAGGACAGCCATGGCTACACAGAGAAACTCTGTCTCAAAACAAACAAACAAACAAACAAACAAACAAACAAACAGTCTTTTCCCATTCTCTGGGCTGCTGTTTCTTTCTATTGAAGATTTCCTTTGTCTTACAGAAATATCTCAGTTACATGAGTTCCCATTTACTAATGGTTGATCTTTTTGCCTGCACTATAGGTGTTCTGTTCAGAAAGTTATCGCCTCTGCTAATTTATATGAGTCCATTCCCCACTTTCTCTTCTATTAGATTCAGTGTTTCTGGTTTTATGTTGAGGTCTTTGATCCACTTGGACTTGAGTTTTGGATAATAAATATAGATGAACTTTTATTTTTCTACATGTAGATATCCAGCTTGACCAATACCATTTGTTGGAGTTGCTTTCTTTTTCCAGTGTGTATTTCTGACTTCTTTGCCAAAAATCAGATTCCATAGGTTCATAGGTTTATTTCTGAGTTTTCTGTTTTCGTACCAATATCTTTATTACTATAGCTTTGTATTACAACTTGAAGTCAGAGATTGTGATCTCTCCAAGAAGTTCTTTTTTTTTTTTTTTTTTTTGAGGCTTGTCTTAGCCATCCTGGGTTTTCTGTTTTGTTTTTGTTTTTGTTTTTGTTTTTGTTTTTGTTTTCTGTATGAAGTAGAGAATTGTCCTTTAAATGTCTGTAAATAATTGTGTGGGCATTTGATGTGGATTGCATTAAATCTGTAGATGATTTTTGGTAGGATGTCCATTTCTCTGTTAATCCTACCCATTCATTAGCACGACAGATTTTCCATCTTCTAATGTCTTTTTAAATTTCTTTTTTCAAAGACTAGAAGTTTACTCCAAGATAGTTTAAATTATTTGAGGTCATTGTGAAGGGTGTTGTTTTTCTGATACATTTTTATGTTTGTCATTTGTAGGAGGATTTCTGATTTCATTTATTTTATTTTATTTTATATTTTATTTGGAGCTAATCTTATATCCAGCTACTTTGATGAGGGTGTTTATCAGCTGATGGAATTTTTAGGGACATACACAAACACAAAGAATTTGACTACTTTTCCAATTTGTATTGCCTTCTCTCCTTCAGTTGTCTTATTGAGTTAGCTAAAAGTTAAAGTACTATACTGTATAGGCATGGAGAGTGGACAGTCTTGTCTTGTTTCTGATTAAATAACGTTGCTTTGAGTTTCTGTCAATTTAATTTGATGTCAGCTAGTCTTGCTATAAATTGCCTTTATTATGTTTTAATACGTCCTTAGTATCCTTAATGTCTCCAGGCTTTTTATCATGAAGGAATATTGGATTTTGTCAAAGGCCTTTATGTTATGTAATGAGATTTTTTTTTAATTTCAGCTTGTTTATATATAATGGATTACATTGGCAGCTTTTCATATGTTCAACCATCCATGCATCCATAGGATGGAGCCTATTTGATCGTGGTGGATGATCTTTTAAATGTGTTTAATGTTCTCCACTGATATCACCTTTTGCTTTTAAGCTTACACATATGAAAAATAACCTGAAATATTTATCTTTCTGTGCCTGGCTTGCTTCACTTAACATCATATCATCCAGCTCCATCAGTTACTATAACAAACAATAAGATTTCAGCCTTTTATGACAAAACAATGTTCCTAAAATGGCAACACTGGGATAACAGGAACACATGGCCAGATCAGTTTGAATCTTTGAAGAAAATCCTGATCTGTGGGGGACTGTCTTCAATTCCAGGGAAACAACCTATGGAGAAAATATGGGGTGAAAATATTAAGGGGAGTTAAACTGCCATTGAATTCTTCTCACATCATGCCCACAGTCATATTACTTTGCTGTATAGTGAATATTATCAAAATAATCAAGACTATTAAATAATTTGTTATTAGTCTCTATGTCTTAGAGTTTACCTATGGATAAAGATTTTCAAATATCTAAATCAGACATTATAAACAAATGAATTCTCTTTTTGGATATAAATATTGTCTCGGACACGTGTGTGCTGGGTGATTCATAATGAATTATTTTATCATTGTGATACTCAGTATCTTCAATGGTAAAATAAAACTATCAAAGGTACTCTAAAACATAATTCTGACTGTGTGAACTTCTACATCCAAATTAATACATTAATCTGAATTCAACAAACTGACAACATTAATAGCACTAATAATTTTATTGCATTGAAGAATTATATCAGTAGAAAATATAAATCATTAGTTATACATGAAAGAGATATCTATACATGAAATGTGTGCAAAAATGGAAGCACTTTTTAAAACTATAAAAGTATCAGGATGGGTCATTTAATATTTAAATGTCAAATTGATGACACTTTTTAACTAAGTATTCCTTCACTGAAATAAGTGATGGGCCTCATTCTGAATTGGGGGGAGGTGGACTATTTGGAAAAAATTTTCTTTTAAAAACATCCATTCTGTTGCTAAAAGTAAATTCCATACTCTTGCTGGCAACTGCTTTTGCAGATAAGATGATGTAGTTGAATGAAGCAGAGTTAAAGTAGCTTTCCCCTGAATGATGCTCTACATCCTTTGCTCCTTAGCATTAGCAGTCCCTTGTCATCCATTTCAAAATCCTCACACAACAGGAACTGCACTTTGGATGCAGCATTTTGGATTGTCCAAGATAAAGGAAAGGATGCAATTGTGAATGCCTAATAACTCTGTTAATAATATTAATAGGCCAACTTCAGGATGTGCGTGTGAAGCTCCCTATTTTATTCACTTGCAAAATGATTTTCAAGAAAATCAGATTACATTTGTTTTGCACATTTACTTCATTTAGATTATGATTTGTTAGACATGTTTTGTTCGCCCGCTGATCTAAGAAGAGGACCCAGGCATTGTGTTTCTAATTTTAAGGCCCATGGACAATCTTATAGGATAAGAATCATTAAGTTAATGAGCAATTTTTACAGTTAATTATTTCCTTTTCTAAAGCTCCCGTTAATCCTTCATTATCATTCCACAGCTTCCTATTTACCATAACTTTTATAGATAAAAACTTTCTCTGTTTCCCTTCAAATATTGCAGAAAGGCTAGAAACATGACTCAGTTGGGAAAATTCAGAAGGATGCAAACCAGAGAAAGGGGCTGGATATCAGTGATTCAGAACACTTTGAGTTTGAAGAGACTGAGTTCAGTTCCCAGGATCCACATCAGGTGGCTTCAAATTGCCTATAGCCCGTCTGCAGGGGGATCTGACAACCTCTTCTGGCCTCCATGTTTTCCTGTATACACATGATGCACATAAACTCCCACAGACACACACATGTGCACATTAAATAATTTTAAAGGAATATGAGGACTTGAATTTCAACCCCCAGCACCCATGTAAAAGGTAGGCACAGTTGTCCTAGTCTGCGATCTTAACACTGGAGGGGACAAGAAGAAGTGTATTCTTTGAGCTCACTGGTCAGCCCATCTAGAAGAATCTATAAGCGCTATGCTCAGTGAGAGACTCTGTCTCATAAAAATAAGGTGGAGAGTGATTAAGGAAGAAACCCAAGTTGTTCTCCACATACATAAGCATAAAAAAGCATGGACACCAAATATATATATATATATATATATATATATATATATATATATATATATATATATGCACACACCCACAATAACACAAAGGAGGGGGTAATTTATATCTTTTTTCATTTGCATCTTTATCAGAGAAGACTTTCTACATATGTTCATCAGTGTTCTAAAGGCTGTCATATCAAGCTGTTTCTCAGCTACTTTTTGCTCCATACCTCAATGATTCTCTAAGAATATATGTGTACACAGAGAGAAGATAGGTGTCTTAGGCTATACTTGGTGATTGAGCCTTGGATAAGTAGTATGTTGGATAAGCAATCCCTGGAAGAACCATCAAGAAAATAGAGACATAGAACAGGAAAAGGAGGAAGCCAACCACTCAACACTGAGGCTCAAGGACTTGGCATGTGTGTCCCGCCCAGTGCGTGAAGAAATTTGTTTCCATAGAGAGGTCAGTACTTGCAGCAGAAAGCTTTTGGGAGGTGTGTGAGTTTCTTATAGCCATAAACTTCATAGCTTAAAACAACACAAATTTAATATCTTTTGCTTTTGGAGGTCAGAAGTTTAAATCTTGTTGCAAACACTTATGGAAACTCTAGAGGACAATATGTTCCCTTCATCTCAGCTTTCAGAACGTGCATAGATATTTTTTGGCATATAATTAGTTTCTTCTTCCATCTTCAGTGCCAGAAGAATAAGATCTCCCACCCTTGCTTCTGTCACCACAGCTCTCTGATTCTAAATACACCACCACTAAGATCATCAAGTACAATCTCTTTCTCTCAAAATCATTATCTTATTCCTATCTGCAAATCATCTTTTCATATGTAAAGGCACATAGTCACACATTACAAGGATTAGAATTTGAATAGTATTTTTGAGATTGGAGAGGGTCTTACTTTATTGCACAGTCTGGTCTGGAATTAATAGACACAAACACAAATGAACCTTCCACTTCAACTTTCTGAGTGTGGAGACAGTGTGTGCTACCATGACAAGTTGAGAGCATCACCTTCTTTGAGGGGCAATTTTCTGCACCTATCTCAGGGGATACAAGACTCTTGATGTCCCAGGAAGTATTTTGGATATCACTGGGATTCCTTTTCCATTACAGGCTAAATGTAGGCAAGTAGTCTTTAAATACTTTACAGGATGAAAAAAAAAAAGCAGAAGCTGCATAAACAGCTGTTACTTTTATTCAGCTAATAGAATTGATATCCTCCAGGTCTCCTGTAATGATTCAAAAGTATAATACATATAATATCAAGGAAGGTATTCAGTTGTTACTTTAGCACTGGAGTTAACATGTTTGGAGGCCCAGGATCACAGAGGAAGACAAAACACAGGAATTTCAATTTCTTGTTGGCTTCACTGGAAAACAAAAAGGCTCAAGGCAATAATATATTAGGGGACTATCTAATTTCAAGAGGTTTCATCAAAAGCATAAAATGTACTTTACTGGGAAACATTACAGGTATGCCTATGAAAATAAAAACAGCAAATGTCTAAACAGGTGTTGGGAAACACAGAGAGATGAAAGGCAGGATAAAATTTTGTCTGCCATGATGAATTTCTACGAGATGAACTGAGAGCACCCAAGGGTGGAAACCTTAACACTTGCCAAAAAGAAAGCAAATGAGATAAATTGGAGGAGGGGAGGTTGCAACATTCACCAAGAAAAGGGAGTGAGGCTGCCTCTTTCTCTTTGTTCTTTCTCTCCCCTCTCTTTTCTTCCTGTTCTTCTTTCCTCCTTCTCCACCTCTTCTAGACACATCTTCAAGAGAAGTATCCTGCCACAATAAAGTCAAGGCTGATTTAGTTCTTGTGCTAAATGTGAACTTCTTGGGGTGAACAAGAATTGGGACCTGGACTCAAGCTGAGCTATCCAGTTTGAACAGATCCAGGGAAACAGTTTCAGTATACTGTCATCTCTTCTATTTGTGTAAAATTGGATACTTTGTCACCATTTTTTCAACCAACTGAAATCACATTATACATCTCCCTTACATCAACCAAATCCACATGAAAGACCAGGTTACATTCCTGATCTGTTAACTTTGAGTTAGGGTATGTGACTGCCTTCAGATAATAGAATCTAGTGGACATGGTATGATTTTGAATTTGAGAGCTGTTCGTTTGCCCTCTTTAGCAGCCTGGTACAATGACATGATAATAAAGAATAAAGTGTGCATGTGTAATGTTTTGAAAGAATAAATGAAAATATTATCAAAAGTGTAACTAAATAACAATAAAATGAAAAAGAATGAGGTGAATAAATTAGGAAAAGAGGAAACTACAACAGCCACCAAGAGAAGAGGGTGATTGTCCTTTGCTCTAGTCTTTTCTTTCTCCTTGTACTTTTAGGTCTTGGACTGAGACATCTTTACTTCACAATATACACTGGAAGATAAGATAACTGTCTCACTGACCCAGATTCAAGTGAGCTCCAAGGGCCAGAATCTAAAGCCTAGAACTCAGAGCATGGATGCCAGACTAGTGCTGTCTCATGGGATGTTGTGTTAGTATATGACTAACTTATTAGTGCTTTGATAAATACCTAAGATATACAGAGAAGATCAGGACACACTTGTTGGGGCTCTGTGGTGGTTTGAATACATATGGCCCCAATAGACTCATATATTTGAATGCTTGGCTCATAGGAAATGGTACTATTAGGAGGTGTGGCTTTGTTGAACTAGATGCGATCTACTTAGAGAAAATATGGGGACAGGCATTGACATCTCCTCTTCTCAAGCTCTACCCAGTTTGACAATCATACTTCTGCTGCTGCCTTCACATGAAGATGTAGAACTCTCAGCCTCTTTTCCAGCACTCTGACTGCATGCTGCCCATGCTTCTTACCATGATGATAATAGAATAAACCTCTGAAGCTGTTAGCCAGCCCCACTTAAATGTTTTCCTCGTACGAGTTGCCATGGCCATGGTGTCTCTTCAAAGCAATGAAACCCTAACCAAGACAGCCTCCTAGTCTCAGAGATTTCTGTTGGCACTCAGCTAGTTCCACTGCTGTGTGCCTTCAGGCACAGGTAACAACGTGGCAGGGAGTCCTCAGGAAAACAGGAAAGAAAGACAGACATGAAGAAGACAGGGGTAGAGGATCCCTTTAACAATCAAACCTGCACTCTCCTTCCTCCACTAGGTTCTACATCTGAAAGTTTCCACCATTGTCCAAATGGCACCACCAGCTACAGACCATGTCCTGAAAACATGACCCTACAGGGTATATTTCCCATTCGAGCCATAACACATCCAACTACAGGCCTCGTACACACTAGAATAAATTATCACTGTTTAAAACCCCAGAGATTGGGGTAGTTTGTTATGAAGTATTAATGTGGAAAAAACTAAATGAAAATATGCTTTTATAAAAGACAAGAATGGAGACCCCAACAGAGGTGAAAACACTGTGCAAGTCAAGGAGATAGCAGAGCAGCAAAAGGAAGGCAAAAATAAAATAGAATATATATTTAATTCCCTTGACAATACTATCCCTTATTTAATTAAACTGAGGGCCAAGCCTTTCAACAGTCAGTTCAACTTTGGGACTAAAGACTTGAAAGATGAGATCCAAACATGACCTTTTCCCCATAGCACACTTTGAAGAGAACCTCTGCTCCACCATTGATTTAGGTCTCAAAAGTCTTTTATTGGGTTAGAAAGATTTACAACTTAATAATCTATACTTAACGGAAGTCAAAGTTTGACATCTATGTTTTTCTTTTATTTTATGTCATTATCTTTTAGTATCAGTATGGACTAATCTCCTTAAGGAAGAAAAACATGGAAAAAATGTGACTCTAGATGAGGAAAATAATTTGTTTTTGCAATGTAGGATAAAGGTCATATGCAGAATTTTGCTGTAACCAAAGCTTCTCAGGCTGTGGTGTTTGGTAGGTTTATTGTCAAATGCAGAAGCTAAGAAGGAGCCCTTGATAAAAGGAAATTGTCATAGGCCTAAAGGCAACGTGTAGGTCTTTAAGGGAAATTTCTTCCAATGGCCCCTTAAAGTAAAATATGTATCTAAAAATCTAAACCATTGTGTAAACTAGTTTAATACTAGAAACATTTCTAAGTTTCAGCAACATAAATGTATCAAAATTATTCCCAGAGGAACACTGCCAAAATATTACTTTTGTTAAGTTGCATTGTGAAGACATGAAAAAATAAGGAAGACTCTCCATCCTAAGGTCTGCATGAAAGTCTGAAGACAAGAGAGTGAATATATATTGAGTTAAGTCAATGTGATAAAACTATGTTCATAATTTCCTAATAAATTAGGGCTTTAATCCCCAGTTATCAATGTGTGTATGAGTGATAGCTCTGAATTCAGGTTAAGCCATCCTTTATCTGAAATACTGGCAACTGAAAATGTTTAGTATTTCTCATTTTTTCAAACAGAATATTTACATGTAGAGTCCCTTCCCCCATCAGCATGGCTGATGCAGGCCCAGCCTTGGAAAGCTGCATGTGGTTCGGCATCCATTGTTTTGTTAATTAGGCTAGAAGTAGCCAGACGTCCTGCTATCTGCTCTCGTGTTTCTCCCAGGATCTCGGCTCCGCCTAGCGAACCTGCAGCTCCGCCCAGCTCACCAGCGCAAGAGGGACATCCCACAATGCTCTAGGCTTCCCGCCAAACTTCAGATGCCTGAGCAGAACCAACTGGGGGGCAGGGCCTCCCCCCACCCCCAGTGATTCAGGATCATTAAACAGTCACTTTGAACAGCATTCACTCTTGGCGACCTTCCTTCCCCCTCCCTAATCTCATTTCAGCCCTGGACCATTCCTCTGGGAACCCTGGTCTGCGAATGTGGGAGTTTACTGCAGATGGTGGACCCCAATATTTACATATACATAATGAAGTATCTTGATGATGAAATCCAAGTTAAAATGCTATGTTCGTTTACATAATATATAGCCACATACACATATTCCCTCAGAATAATTTTATGTGATACATTTGACGCACCTGAACAGAGTTTTCCACTCAAATATTAACACTCAAATATTTTAAGATTCTGGGAAATTTGGATTTCAGATCTTCAGATTAGGGATGTTCATCTTTTACTAGCTTTTGTTACATGTGATCTACCCTTACCTGAACACTAAAACCAACAAAGAAGTAGGCAAGAGATCAAAAGAGAATGTTGGAAATGTTCAGGCCAGTGAGCCCTGAGACTTCTGTGGTTGTGATTTTTCTGCCCTCCTCTGAGCTTTCCAAACAGTACACCAAGGTCTTCACTCTTACCAAGTAGATCATCCTCCAGAAATCATGGCAAGGTTCACCCTTCCTCCTGAAGCTTCCAAAGTCAGGTTGTAAAGTAGATGTAGTACACTCATGTAGATGGAAAATCCTTTTGGAAAGGAATTTAATCAACTTCATGCCATGCATTCACTTGGAGCCAAGCTCTTTCACGTGTTTCAAGCAGATTACAAAGCTGTGTAAGATCAAACCAGAAATACCCCTATTTTAAACATGGGCTGTTCATGCACCCCATGAATCACGAGACCTGTCTTGATGCAAAAAGCAAGAGGATTTTTAATCGGAGCTCTGGGATGACCCATATCCCACGCAGGGGACAGGGGACCTCGTGGCTCAAAAATTAGGAGCTTTTATAACAATGGGGTAGGGGGGTTGGGGGAAATTGGTGCAGTTTCACATGATTGGCTAGTTTAAACATCAGCAAGATACCCAGGTAGGAGATGGGGGGGGGAGGGGGAGGCAATCTACCTAACAATTAAGTCATGTGCTACCTTAGGCAACCTCCTGGGGTATTGAGACATTTCACAGAGATCCGCTGTGATATTCAGAGGGCGTTGGCTATTCTGTGATTGTTCCAGGAAAGGCTTGCCCCGTACCTAGAGCCATCGGTTAGTTTAAAGGTTCACTTTCCCTCCTGACACAAGGGACTCTATTTTGTCTTTGGTTACGTACTACTCTTTCAGCTGCTTCTTCCTCACTTTTCCTTCTTCTTCTTCCAATGATTTCATTATAGTTCCAACTGAGACCTTCAGAATGACCCTTTACCATTTAATCTAGCATCTGACCCCATGCCCTGCTGCAGACAGAAAAGCAGAAGCTGAACTGATTAAAACTCATAGTGAGTACGTTTTCTGATGGGCTGGATTCTTTTGTTTGTTTATTTGTTTTGTGGTTTGCAGTTTTTCTATTGTTTTTGTTGTTGTTTTGTTTAGCTTTGTTTCATTTCGTTTCATTTTAGACTTAAAAAAAAAAATGAAGCTTGGGGATGGAGACATGAGTATTTTTAGTGATTAATGTATCACCAGGGAGGATGAGGAGAAGAGACAGCCAAATTCAGCTTGTGCTGAATTTGTGCTGAGTATGGAGGGTAAGTCCCTCCTGCTTTCTCGCACTTATGTTCTTTGCTTCAGAGTGAAAATATTCCTAGGATGATAGGTGTGACCAGGGCTGCTGGGTTTAAAAGTTTGCAAATGTTTTTTATGGTCTTGGACACTTGTCATTGACAATGTCCATGTGTGTAGACTAATGTCTACAGACACCAACTTCCATGTTACATTGTCAGGAAAGTGAGTTCAGAATACTGAGAACATTTTGCGTAGCCAAGTTCTTATAGTATTGGAGAATCAAACCCTGAAGAAGGGGAACTGAACCTTTGGTAGCATCTGCCCTGCTCCATGGCCACTCTTGGTCCCATTGTCATTCCTCTTTAGAAAGCCAGTTTCTAACCTCTCAAGACTCTAGTTCTCAGGAACTTATCTCTCTCTTTCCCCAAAATCCGTAAAACTTGCCTTTTATTGAAATGCACCACCATTATTCTCCCTGATATTTTCCCCTTCTGTACTTTTGCCTGTCCTTATTTCCACTGCATGTCCTCATTTAAAACAATCATGGAGAGGCAAGGTGCCTTGGGATATCAGAAGCAAAGTCTTACTCAGCCAGAACCTAGTATCCATGTGAGCTGTGGTCACTCAATTTCAGAATTTTTCAGAGGAAGTGTTGGGATAACCAATTTTATAGAAGAGATTTTTTGATGGTAAAGCAAATAATAAAATCTCTGAGTATTGGTTTGAAGTTTTAGTATTAGTATGTCCCTTTAATTTCTCATTTGGATTGTGATTTTCATTTCTAATTTTCAGCCCCTTCTACCCACCTTTTTCACAGGCTGTCAACCAGATTCAGTAATGGAGGTAAGTCTCTAAGTGATACCAACCCGCCTGCAAGTTAGCATTAAGATCTGGGAAGGACCACCTGGTGGAATGGAAATGATGATGCTAAAAGATGCAAGGTTGGATCACCCAGGAAAACAAAACTACCTGTGGAAAAAAGGTACACCCATAAACCTGTCTCAACCCCTTCCTTTTTAATGTGTATGAGCCCAACCCTGAAGGCCTCATCTCCTTAAGGACATTTGATGGCAAACTTATTTAGACTCAGCTATGGATGTTCTGGAAAAGCATGAAAAGAAATGAATTTTCTGAGAAAGAAATGTAGTTCTGTAATTGTGTTCTGAATCTATTTTCTACCCTGAGATTCCTTACCCATCGGGGAAATAGATTCTTCTACTTTGAACAGCTGGCTGTGTGATGGAAAATTTATATAAAGCTGGGCTCTGTGGAGACCTCCAGGATAAAATTATATCCCCAAGGCTACAGTTTTATCAATTTTTATCTTTTGTCTGATGGTTATGAATGCAACTAGCTACGAATACTAAAAAGACTTCTGCTTGGAGGTGCTTCTGGTATTTTCTTATAAAACAATTTTCTTTCTAAATAAAATAATGGTGATAGCGTACTGACCAACATGCAAAATCTATTTACTACTTGCCATAGTCATTCATTATAATTTGAATGTAGAATGTTATCCCAATTCTCATGTGCAAAAGGCTTTATCCACAGCTAGTAACTCTGCTCAGAGGTGGTGGAAACTTCAATAGGTGTGTCTACTCAAAATATGCAAATCAATGGGGTATGCCCTTGACAGGACATTTGTCTCTGTTGTTTATTTGTTTGTTTGTTTGTTTTATCATTTCTTCCAGGTGCTGTGATGGTAATAGTAATTTCTGCCACAATTCTTACTTTTGTAATATTCTGCCCACCACAGATCTATCTATCACAATGGAACCTACTGACCATTGACTGAAACTCCAGAATACAGGAGCCAATGTAAATCTATCCTCCTATCTTAGTTACTATTCTATTGTTATGAAGAAGCACCATGACCAAGGCAAACTTTTATAAAGGAAAGTATTTAATTAGGGGCTTCCTTACAGTTTTAGAGGGTTAGTTCATGATCATCATGGCAGAAAGCAAACAGACATGGTACTGAAGCAGCAGCTGAGAGCTTTACCTTCATATCTACAGGAGGGGGGGATGACAGACAGATACAGAGACAGAGACAGAGACTGGACATAGTATGGGAGTGGAAACCTCAAGTCCCACCCCTAGTGACACATCTCTTCCAAAAAGGCCATTCCTACTCTAACAAGCTCAAATATACTAATCCTTCCCCCAAAGTTCCACTAACAGGGGACCAAGCACTCAAACATATGAGCCTATGAGGGTCATTCTCATTCAAACCTTACACTTCTCATAAGTTGATTTATCTCAAGTACGTTGTCACAGTAGCAGAAAACTGACTAACATAGGATCCCATCTCAAGTCAAAGCAGTGTGCATCTGAGTCTCTCTTCACATCATTTTTGCAATGATGCTTGTTTTGCTACATGATCATTTTGGCCAGGCCAGAATTATTTTCAAGGCCACTAGAACATCAACATGGGCTCAGGTGGCAGTACAGGCCATGCACATTAATATGTTCCTCCAACCCCTGGAAGTATAGCCTGGTGGACATCAGCATGGCTTCATGCTACAGTATATAACACAGGTATCCACATGATCTTTGGAGGTAATATGGGCCAGTTACATCAACATAAAGGAGGCTGCAGTAGGATCTCAGATCCAGACATGAGCAAGTTATTTACAAGGGGAGCTAAGTACAGCATTCTTAAAGATGAGTAGAGATGTTTTCAAATAAAAGTATTATTATGCAGCATTTCAATAAAAAGTTAAGTTTCTTTCTCTCTAAGATGTCCTGCTATGGTAGTTTTGGTGTGTAAACCCTTGGCACATGTGCCAATGCTAACATTTCAAAATGTTAACTTACTGAAATTTAAATACTCTCACCCCTTGCTAAATTTTATTTTAATTGTTAATTATCTGGTTATCCAAATTGCATATAGAAAAATATTTAATGGACAGTACAAAGATCAAACGGACAGAATAAAATCATCCATTACTCTTCATTTTTTCTTCAGGGTGATAACTGTGGCTATACTATGCTGAATCAGCTAGAGTTTTACATAGTAAAGTATGAGCTAAGGTCAACTGGGCATTCATTCACTAAATTATATGTGCCCTAGATCAGAAATAGGTAAAGGTATATGTTTTGATGGTTAGTCTTGATTGTCAAATATATTGGCTCAAGAAAACACTTAGGACATTAATAAAACATCCCTCTGGAAGGGTTGTGAGAGTGTTTCCAAAGATATTAGATCATACAGCTATGGTGTAATCAATGGATTAATCCTCTGATGGATTCATAATATGATGGCATTATCAGTAGGTGAGGAATAGCAGGAGGTAGGGCATAGTTAGAAGAAGTAGGTCACTGAAGACATATTCTGGAAATGCATTCCCTGTCCATGGCTCCCCTCTGCTCCTCCTCCTCCTCCTCCTCCTCCTCCTCCTCCTCCTCCTCCTCCTCCTTCTGTTCTCTTCTTCTCTTCTCTTTCTCCTCCTTCCCTCCATCCCCCAGCCTACTCTCTCTCTATTTCTTTTCTTACCATACTTCTTCCCTTATCCATGCACTGCTGCCATAGTGTTCTACCTCCGATTCACAATCTCATTCTAAAGGAGTCAACTAGCCATTGTTGGCTTAAGCACCTAGACCTCTGGTCCCAAATGAATCTTTCTTTCTTTTTTTTTTTTTTTTTTTTTTTTTTTTTTTTTTTTTTTTTTTTTTTTTTTTTTTTTTTTTTTTTTTTTTTTTTTTTTTTTTTTTTTTTTTTTTTTTTTTTTTTTTTGGTTTTTCGAGACAGGGTTTCTCTGTATAGCCCCGGCTGTCCTGGAACTTACTTTGTAGACCAGGCTGGCCTCGAACTCAGAAATCCGCCTGCCTCTGCCTCCCGAGTGCTGGGATTAAAGGCGTGCGCCACCACGCCCGGCTAAAGATTTATTTTATTTATTATATGTAAGTACACTGTAGCTGTCCTCAGACACTCCAGAAGAGGGAGCCAGATCGGATGGTTGTGAGCCACCATGTGGTTGCTGGGATTTGAACTTATCACCTTCGGAAGAGTAGTCGGGTGCTCTTACCCACTGAGCCATCTCACCAGCCCCCTGAATCTTTCTTTAAATTGATTATTTTATATATTTTGTGAAATTGTGAAATCACTGTGAGGCAGGATATAGTTGGAGGAAATGTCCTTGAGGAGATGTCTTATCCTGTTTCTTTCCTGTATTCCCCCATTCTGAGGAGGATGTAAAGGTTCTGTTCTGCCACAACCTCCATATCATGTTGGACTGACATTTCTGAATTCATGAATAAATATATGGTGGAAGAGCCTCTGAGTTCTTAGAAGGAACAAAAGGGATGGGCACTATCTAAACAGCATGTATGTTTCAGTACAGCAACTTCAAAGTTATAATGAGAGGCCTCCCCCAATGACACCAAATAAGCAAGATAAGATGCTTCTAATACTAAATAAAAGAGAACTTATCTAGGACAAAAAATAAAGAATCTCCTGCTTTGTTTTTCCCCCAATCAGGCATTTTATGACTGTAACCAAATTATTTCATCACAGCTATGAGAAAAGTAAACAAATACAGGGACTGTTCTCAAAAAACACACAAATAACAGGAAAAAGCAACTATTGAGTATTCAGCTAGATATGAAACATCTATATCACAAATTCAAACACACACACACACACACACACACACACACACACACGGCTCAGATAACACTGAAGAGGAGTTGGACATGCCATAGCTGTTATACACATGAGCTTTTGACTGCTGTAACTACAGCTCAACAAGACTTGCAAAAATCAACCCAATTAATAGTACCAGCATGTATGAAGTACTCCCAAGACCGCAGTATTACATGAGGAGCCATGGATAGTTAATAGCTTCTGGGAAAAGGAGAGTCACTCACTATTCCTTGGTAGTGTGGCCACTAGTAGATTTTCCTGTACTCATTTGTATATGGGAAGAATTAATGGAACTCAGTGGGATATTTTTAAAAGAGAGAACAGGAAACTGGGAAGGAGATGTGTTGTGGGGGCCAGAAGGAGTTGAAAGGGGAGAATGGGGGTATATGTGATCAAGATACTGTGTGTGTGTGTGTGTGTGTGTGTGTGTGTGTGTGTGTGTGTGTGTGTAAATTTTAAAACCAGCCAAGCTTATACTCTAATTTTAAAGTAAAGATAATTGAATATGCTTTAAAGTGTGGCATGGAGATAAAATAAGACAATATAGGTGTCTAAATAAAACAATATAAATAAAATGAAATGTACAAATGATGTGAAATCTTGTAAATCCTTAAGCTTCACAAGTTTCACACTTAGAAATATTCCTGCACATGGGTAATCCTGTAGAAAAACTTGGCTAGTGATCCAGAATGTATTACAGATGGCAAGGTTAGCAGTTTATTTTCAGTAATGAAAGTCCACACTTCCTGTAGAGCCATGATAGCTGTTTTAGTAGAAGTCAACGGGTTAATGTTATTTATAGTGAAGTAAATTGAGCTAGAGGTAAAGGATTGGATGTGAAGTGAACTGACAAAGGGACCAAAAAGGAACTGGAAAACAACCAAAAGAAAATGCTAGAATATATTTTTATATGAAAATCACTTCTAAAATCTTCAAGAGGAAATATGTGAATAAGGTTGAATTTTCTTCTATATTTATTAAATTAAAACAAAAACTGATAACTGAAAAATATTTACAAAATGTATAGGTAACAATTCTTTTCAAATTATAAATATAAAGCATATGCAGCTCAGGGGGTGGTACAAGGGAGTTAAGAGCACTAATTGTAAGCTGAGCTTAGTGGTACATGCCTTTAATTCCATGTCAACCTGGTCAACAAAATGAGTTCCAGAACAGCCAGGGCTATACAGAGAAGCCCTGTGTCAAAGCAAACAAAAGCAAAACAAAATTACCCCCCCCCAAAAAAAATCCTCTGCTCTTGCAGAGGATCTGGGTTCAATCCCACATCGGGTGGCTCACAACTGCCTGTAACTCTAGTTACAGTAGATATCATGCCCAGTCTGGCTTCCTCAAGTACCAGACATAAACGTGGTATACTATACATGCAAGCCAAAAATTCAAACTCATAAAATAAATAAATAAAATATAAGATATATAGATGTACATCGATACATATTCTAAAAGATGAGCATCTCAGTAGAAAGCCGAGTGAGTATACAGTTAATTTACAGTTAAAAAAAATGTTCTAAAGGCCAACTTTTGAAATTATACTTAAACTCACTAAAAATTAATAAATTTCAGACTACAATCAAAAAGCCCAAATTTAAATGTAAAAAATTCCCCAATAGAAACTAAAGAGTGTTTGAGAACCATGCATCTTCACATACTTAAGAGAAAATGTTAATTCATTTAACATTTTATAGGTCACACTGACAATATGTGTTATCTGATGTCATATTTGGAATAATACAGAGGCATTTTGCTGCTTATATGTCCACTGCTAATTAGGAGTACTCCAATTGTATACCAACCTACCTACATCCATGTGTGCTTTGCAGCACAACCCCTTGAAGTAGAGAGTCCCAAATAACACCATCAACTCTATCTACCCCCAAATGTATATCAATAAGGAATTCAGTGAACCAATTTGGTTACAATAGGTTTGTTTCCATAGTTTCTCAGCATGGATGCTCCTTATATTTGGGCCATTAGTCATTCTTGTTTGTTAGTATGGTCTGCACATGGTAGTATCCTGGACACCCATTCAGTATCATCTTCTTTTCAAGTGGGAAGTGAGAAATTTCTACAGATATTGCTGTCCTCTGATAAATAGACAAAAGTTTTCCTTCCCTCCTCCGCTGTGAATCTATGATTAAAGTGAATATGATGCAATATTTAATAAGAATATATCAGACTCACACATATTGACATGGAAAGACAGCCACAATATACTGTAAAAAATAAATAGATGATGAATATTACTGTACATAATCTGATTTCCATAAATAAAATAACTTTGAATAATCATTTGTGAAGAATTTCTACTATGTCCCTAGGAAAACAAATTTTTACTAAGAATTCTGATAAATGAGTGGTCAGGAATGAGCCTGTTACCCTGGCATAGATTTAATATGAATTATTATGTTTAGTATCAGCAAGTGCTCTCTGATTCTCATATTCTCTAATCTCTATAAAATAGTCACAGAATTATAGGAAAGATGTTCAAAATATGAATCATCATGTGAAAGTACTCCATTGCTCAAAAATATATACCTGGCTTTGAGTCCATTATTGCAAACATTTTCCAGAGTTAATGCTTTCTCGAAGACTTTGGATCAAATTCCTACTTCAGAACCCATCAGCTGATATTTAGCTCACCTTTCATCCATGATATTTTCTTGATACCTTGTGCTTCCCTTCTGCTACAGTTACCTGGTATTTCTTCTTACAGCTATTCCTTTATTTTTATAACAACCTTTAAAAAAAAAAAAAACAATGAAAAGGTGACCTTGAAACTTTGGCCAGAAAAGCCATTTAAAACATAAAGGTCTCCAGTGATTTTGGGTCCAGTGCTGGTATCTATCTTACAGACAATAAAGAAAAAAAAATCATCTTTCAGCTTTCTGTTGTTTAAAAATAGGTAATGGTGATCAGAGGTCTTGAAATTGAAAATGTTCAGAACTCAGAAAAAGATGGAAGATGGTCAGCAACTCTGGCTTATTGTGAAAACTGAGAAGGTGACAAAATCTCCTTCAGAATTCTCTTGGTCATCAATGTCAAATAAAAGAATTTATTTGATTGAGAGATTTATTTAACAGGCGTGCCCATCTGTGACAGGAAAAGATGCGATGAGCGGTTATGCTTCATTTGTTTTCATTATCTACAAAACAGCATGTCTCTGAGATCAAACAGATTTTGTTCTTTTATTCTTAATGCAGCTTTACCAACTGTCTCTAAGGAGAGAAGAAAGAAATTTATTTTTCTCACAGGCCAGAGATCCTGTAAAAAGAAATAAGGTAAAGGGCAAATTGAATCTGGTTTTTTTTTTTTTTTAACACAAATTAGATAATAAGATCACACGTGAAGGAGAAAATGTTCAACAGATGTCACACAAAAGTTCTAGAAATGTGGGCTATTGGAAATTTGTTTCTGGGAATGATGAAAAATTAGATTATTAGAGAGGAGATTAGATGAAAACTCTAATTATATGCAAACAGAGAGCTGTAGTTCTGTTGAATTGCATACTCTATTGTATCAGCAATTAGGGATTAATTTTAGCTTCCTTCCTCAGCGAGTTCTGGTATAAAATAACAGCAACTCTAATTCAAACAGAGTTATAAAATAAAAATCACAAAGAAGATATTTAATGAGCAGCTTACTTGAGACAATAGCTGAAAAACCTTCTAGATATTGAAGATTCCAAATATTTACCTATGATGTAGGCTCTCTCATTTTGATAATTCCTCAACACCTCCACTTAGATGTCCCAAAGGACTTTAGATTTGCATAAAACTGGTCCTTCCAGCACAACTATTACCATCTCACTAAATAGCTACATCTACCAATTAGAACTTGAAATCAACCTTCACTTCATTTCTCCTGTGCTCCTATCCAGTTAATCAGCCACATCCTATCAACAGTAGTTTCAAAACACACTTCATTATTCCTCACTACTAGAATCATTTTTTTATTTAATCTTATTTAATGTGATTCATATGGTATCTTTGGCTCTACTCTTGTTTCTGACATATTTCTATCTCACGTGAATTAAAAAAAAAAAGTACATCATATCCACACTTTCCTTTTAAAGCTATTTCATGACTTCATGCCACATAAAATAAACTCTCAAGCTTACAATAATTTACAAGACTCTAATTAATTCAGCTATAGCAATTTCTCTGTCTTCACTTAACTCCCTCTTCTACTGTACTTCAGTCACACTTCTGCCTAGCTGTGTCTCTTATATGTCCTCAACCTGTGAGTTGTGACCCCTTTGGACAACAAATGATCCTTTCACAGGGTTTTCCTAAGACCAGCAAAAACACTGATATTTGCATCACAATTATAATAATGAAATAGAAACAAAAATAATTTTATGGGTGGGGGTGGTCACCACAACATAAGGAACTGTTTTAGAGTCACAGTATTAGGAAGGCTGACCCTATCATATTTCTGTTTCAATACACTTCCACTTGTCCTCCAGTAAGCTACAAGGTACATACTCTCATTTCTTTTATTTTGATGATCATTATTTATGTTTTTATTAGATATTTTCTTATTTTACATTTCAAATGCTATCACAAAAGTTTCCTATACCCTTCCCCGCCCTTCTCCCCTACCCACCCACTCCCAATTCTTGGCCCTGGCGTTCCCCTGTATTGGGGCATATAAAGTTTGCAATACCAAGAGGCTTCTCTTCCCAATGATGGCCAACTAGGCCATCTTCTGCTACATATGCAGCTAGACACACGAGCTCTGGGGTTCTGGTTAGATCATATTGTTGTTCTACGTATAAGATTGCAGACCCCTTCAGCTCTTGGGGTATTCTCTCTAGCTTCTCCATTGGGGGTACTGTGTTCCATCCTATAGATGACTGTGAGCATCCACTTCTGTATTTGCCAGGCACTGGCATAGCGTCATACAAGAGAGTAATATGAGGGTCCCTTCAGCAAAATCTTGCTGGCATATGCAATAGTGTCTGGGTTTGGTGACTGATTATGGTATGGATCCCCTAGTGGAGAAGTCTCTGGATAGTCCATCATTTCATCTTAGCTCCAAACTTTGTCTCCTTTGTAACTCCTTTCATGGGTGTTTTTTTCTCTATTCTAAGGAGAAATGAAGTATTCACACGCTGGTCTGCATTGTTCTTGATTTTCTTGTGTTTTGCAAATTGTATCTTGGGTATTCTAAGAATCTGTGCTAATATTTGCTTATCACTGAGTGCATATCTAGTGACTTCTTTGGTGATTGGGGTACCTCACTCAGGATGATATCCTCCAGATACATCCATTTGCCCAAGAATTTCATAAATTCATTGTTTTTAATAGCTGAGTAGTACTCCATTGTGTAAATGTACCACATTTTCTGTATCCATTTCTCTGTTGAGGGATATCTGGGTTCTTTTCAGCTTCTGGCTATTATAAATAAGGCTGCTATGAACATAGTGGAGCATGTGCTCTTATTACCAGCTGAAACATCTTCTGGGTATACTGCCAGGAGAGGTATTGCTGAATCCTCAGGTAGTACTCTGTCCAATTTTCTGAGGAACCACCAGACTGTCTTCCAGAGTGGTTGTACAATCTTGAAATCCCACCAGCAATGGAGGAATGTTCCTCTTTCTCCACATCCTCACCAGCATCTGCTGTCACCTGAATTTTTCATCTTAGCCATTCTGACTGGTGTGAGGTAGAAACTCAGGGCTGTTTTGATTTGCATTTCCCTGATGATTAAGGAAATTGAATATTTTTTCAGGTGCTTCTCAGACATTTGGTTTTCCTCAGTTGAGAATTCTTTGTTTAGCTCTGTACCCCCATTATTTAATGGTGTTATTTGTTTTTCTGCAGTCCAGCTTCTTGAGCTCTTTGTATGTATTGGATATTAGTCCCCTATCAGATTTAGGATTGGTAAAAATCATTTCCCAAAATGATGGTGGCCTTTTTGTCTTAATGACAGTGTCTTTTGCCTTACAGAAGCTTTGCAATTTTATGAGGTCCCATTTATCAATGCTTGATCTTTCAGTACAAGCCATTGCTGTTCTGTTTAGAAATTTTTTGCCTGTGCCCATATCTTCAAGGCTTTTGCCCACTTTCTCCTCTATAAATTTCAGTGTCTCTGGTTTTATTTGGAGGTCTTTGATCCACTTAGACTTGAGCTTTGTACAAGGAGATAAGAATGGATCAATTTGCATTCTTCTACAAGATAACTGCCAGTTGTGCCAGCACCATTTGTTGAAAATGCTGTCCTTTTTCCACTGGATGGTTTTAGCTCCCTTGTCAAAGATAAAGTGACCAAAAGTATGTAGATTCCTTTCTGGGTCTTTAATTCTATTCCCTTGATCTACATGTCTGTCGCTGTACCAGTACCATGCAGTTTTTATCACAATTGCTCTGTAGTACAGCTTAATGTCAGGGATGGTGATTCCGCAAGAGGTTCTTTGTGTGTGTGTGTGTGTGTGTGTGTGTGTGTGTGTGTGTGTGTGTGGCAATAGTTTTTGCTATCTTGGATTTTTATTATTCCAGATGAATTTGCAAATTGCCCTTTCTATCTCAGTGAAGAATTGAGTTGGAATTTTGATGGGGATTGTATTGAATCTGTAGGTTGCTTTCAACAGGATAGCCATTTTGACTATATTAATCCTGCCAATCCATGAGCAGGGGGGAGATCTTTCCATCTTCTGAGAGTTTCTTCAATTTCTTTATTCAGAGACTTGTAATTCTTGTCATACAGATTCTTCACTTCCTTAGTTAGGCCACACCAAAGTATTTTATATTATATGCGACTATTGTGAAAGGTGTTGTTTCCCTAATTTCTTTCTCAGCCCATTTATCCTTTGTGTATAGAAAGGCCATTGATTTGTTTGAGTTAATTATATATCCAGCTACTTTACTGAAGCTGTTTACAGGGATAGAAGTTCTCTGGTAGAATTTTTAGGGTCACTTATATATACTATTATATCATCTGCAAAGAGTGATATTTTGACTTCTTCCTTTCCTTGGTCTCCTTTTGTTGTCGAATTGGTCTGGCTAGGACTTCAAGTACTATATTGAATAGACATGGAGAAAGTGGACAGCCTGCTATAGTCCCTGATTTTAGTGGGATTGTTTTGAGTTTCCCTCCATTTAGTTTGATGTTGGCTACTGATTCGCTGTATATTGCTTTCATTATATTTAGGTATGGGCCTTGAATTCCTGATCTTTCCAAGATTTTTATCATGAAGGGGTGTTGGATTTTTGTCAAATGCTGTCTCAGCATCTAATGAGATGATCATGTGGTTTTCGTCTTTGAGTTTGTTTATATAGTGGATTATGTTGATGGATTTCCATACATTAAACCATCCCTACATTCCTGGGATGAAGCCTACTTGGTCATGATGGATGATCGTTTTGATGTGTTCTTGGATTCAGTTTGTGAGGATTTTATTGAGTATTTTTGCATGGATATCCATGAGGGAAATTGGTCTGAAGTTCTCTTTTTTGTTGGATCTTTGTGTGGTTTATGTATCAGTGTAACTGTGGTCTCATAAAATGAATAGGGTAGAGTACCTTCTGTTTCTATTTTGTGTAATAGTTTGAGGAGAGTTGGAATTAGGTCTTCTTTGAAAGTATGATAGAACTCTGCACTACACCCATCTGGTCCTGGGCTTTTTTTTTTTTTTTTTTTTTTTTGGTTGGGGAACTATTGATGACTGCTTCTATTTCTTTCAGAGAAATGGGACTGTTTAGATTGCTAATCTGATCCTGGTTTATTTTTGGTACTTGGTATCTCAGTAGGAAGTTGTCCATTTCCTCCAGGTTTTCCAGTTTTGTTGAGTATAGCCTTTTTGTAGTAGGATCTGATGATGTTTAGGATGTCCTTAGATTCTGTTGTTATTTCTCCTTTTTCATTTCTGATTTTTTAATTAGGATACTGTCCCTGTGCCTTCTAGTTAGTCTGGTTAAGGGTTTATCTATCTTGTTGATTTTCTCAAAGAACCAGCTCTGGGTTTGGTTACTTCTTTGAATAGTTCTTTTTGTTTCCACTTGGTTGATCTCAGCCCTGAATTTGATTATTTCCGGCAATCTACTCCTCTTGGGTGAATTTGCTTCTTTTAGTTCTAGAGCTTCTAGGTGTGTTGTCAGGCTGCTAATGTATGCTCTCTCTACATACATTCTTTTTGGAGGCACTCAGGGCTATGAGTTTTCCTCTTAGGACTGCCTTCATTATGTCCCATAAGTTTGGGTATGTTGTGGCTTCATTTTCATTAAACTCTAGGAAGTCTTTAATTTCTTTATTTATTTCATCGTTGACCAAGGAATCATTCAGTAGAATGTTGTTCAGTTTCCACATGAATGTTGGCTTTCTATTATTTATGTTGTTATTGAATATCAGCCTTAGTCCATGGTTGTCAGATAGGATGCTTGGGAAAATTTCAATATTTTTGTATCTGTGGAGGCCTGTTTTGTGACCAATCATATGGTCAACTTTGGAGGAAGTACCATTTGGCATTGAGAAGAAGGTATATCCTTTTGTTTTAGGATAAAATATTCTGTAGATATCTATTAAATCCATTTGTTTCATAACTTCTGTTACTGTCTATATGTCTGTGTTTAGTTTCTATTTCCAGGATCTGTCCATTGCTGAGAGTGGGGTGTTGAAATCTCCCACTATTATTGTAAGAGGTGCAATGTGTGCTTTGAGCTTTATTAAAGTTTCTTTAATGAATGTGGCTGCCCTTGTATTCAAAGCATAGATATGCAGAATTGAGAGTTCCTCTTGGAGGATTTTACCTTTGATGAGTATGAAGTGCCCCTCCTTTTCTTTTTTATTTCTTTTTGTTGGAAGTCAATTTTATCCGATATTAGAGTGGATACTCCATCTTGTTTCTTTGGACCATTTGCTTGGAAAAATTTTTCTAGCCTTTTATTCTAAGGTAGTGTCTGTCTTTGTATCTGAGGTGGGTTTATTGTAAGCAGCAAAATGTTGGGTCCTGTTTGTGTAGCCAGTCTATTAGTCTATATCTTTTTATTGGGGAATTGAGTCCATTGATGTTAAGAAAAATTTAAAAAAAAGTAGTTGTTGCTTCCTGTCATTTTTGTTGGTAAAGTTGGGATTCTGTTCTTGGGGCTTTTTCTTTTAGGTTTGTAGAAGGATTACTTTCTTACTTTTTCTAAGGTGTAGTTTCCATCCTTATGTTGGTGTTATCTACTTATTATCCTTTGAAGGGCTGGATTCGTGGAAACATATTGTGTGAATTTGGTTTTATCATGGAATAGTTTGATTTCTCCTTCTATGGTAATTGAGAGTTTTGCTGGAGTTAGTAGCCTGAGATCGCATTTGTATTTTCTTAGGGTCTGTATAACATCTGTCCATGATCTTCTGGCTTTCATAGTCTCTGGTGAGAAGTCTGGTGTAATTCTAATAGGCCTGCATTTATATGTTACTTGACCTTTTTCCCTTACTGCTTTTAATATTCTATTTTTATTTAGTGCATTTGTTGTTCTGATTATTATGTGTCTGGAGGAATTTCTTTTCTGGTCCAGTCTATTTTCAGTTCTGTAGGCTTCTTGTATGTTCATGGGCATCTCTTTATTTAGGTTTGGGAAGTTTTCTTCTATTATTTTGTTGAAGATATTTTCTGGCCCTTTAAGTTGAAAATAGTCATTCTCATCTACTCCTATTATCAGTAGCTTTGGTCTTCTCATTGTGTCCTGGATTTTCTGGATGTTTTGAGTTAGGATCTTTTTGCATTTTGCATTTTCTTTGATTGTTGTGCCCATGTTCTCTATGGAATCTTCTGCACTTGATATTCTCTTCCATCTGTTATATTCTGTTGCTGATGCTCATATCTATGTTTCCTGATTTCTTTCCTAGGGTTTCTATTTCCAAAGTTGTCTCCCTTTGGTTTTTCTTTTTTGTTTCTACTTCCCTTTTTAGGTCCTGGATGGTTTTGTTCAATTCCATTGCCTGTTTGGTTGTGTTTTCCTGTAATTTTTTAAGGAATTTTTGTGTTTCCTCTTTAAGGACTTTCCCTCTTTAGCAGTGTTTTCCTGCAATTCTTTGAGGACTTGATCTCTTTAGCACAGTTCTCCTGTATTTCTTTAAGTGAGTTATTAAAGTCCTTTTTCATGTCCTCTATCAGCATCATGAGATATCATTTTATATCTGAGTCTTGCTTTTCGGGTGTGTTGGGGTATCCAGGACTGGCTGAGGTGGGAGCGCTAGGTTCTGATGATAGTGAGTGGTTTTGGTTTCTGTTATTAAGATTCTTACGTTTGCCTTTAGCCATCTGGTAATCTCTGGAGTTAGTTGTTATAGTTGTCTCTGGTTGGAGATTGTTTCTCCTGTGATTCTGTTATCCTTTGCCAGCTATCCTGGGAGTCCAGCTCTCTTCTGTGTCTTGATGGTCAGAGTACTCTCTTCAGGCAAGCTCTCCTCTTGCAAGGAAGGTGCACAGAGGTCTGGTGTTCAGACCTGCCTCTTGGCTAAAGATGAAGGCCTGATACAGGGCATGTCCCAGAAGATGTGTTGCCTCTGCAGTCTGCATGCTCACCTGCATAGACTGGCCTCTGAGGGACCCAGGACCCAAGTTGGCTCTCTCACGAGCTCCAGCAGGCAAAGCCCTCCCAGGGAGACACCTCTCCTCTGGTGGGGAAAGTGCCCAGAAGTCTGGATACTGGGTCTGTCCCAGAAGCTATGTTGCTTCTGCCTGTCCCAGAAGCTGTGTCACTTCTGCAATCTGCTCACTCACCCTTCACAGTCTGAAAGCTGACCTGTGCAGACTGGTCTCTGAGGGATCTGGTACCCAAAAAGTTCCCTCAACTGCTTCTGCAGGCAGAGCCCTCACAGGCAGACACCTCTCCTCTGGCAGGGAAGGTGCCCAGATGTCTGGAGCCAGAAACTGGGTCTGTCCCAGAAGCTGTGTTGCTTCTACAATCTGCACTCTCACCTGAGCAGACTGGTCTCTGAGGGACCTGGGACCCGCGTCTCCCTCATGAGCTCTGGCAGGCAAAGCCCTCTCGGGCAGACACCTCTCTTCAGGCAGAGAAGGTGCCCGGCTGTCTAGAGCCTGAAACTGAGTCTGTCCCAGAAGCTGTGTAGCTTCTGCAGTCTGCTCACTCACCTTTTGCAGTCCCTGAGCTGACCTGCACAGACTGGTCTCTGAGGGACTTGGGACCCAAGATGGCTCCCTCACGTGCTCCTGCAGGCAGAGCTCTCCTGGGTGGACACCTCTCCTCTGGCGGGGAAGGTGCCCAGGTGTCTAAAGCCCGAAACTGGGTCTGTCCCAGAAGCTGTGTTGCTTAGCAGTGTGCTCATTCACCCTTTGCAGTCTGCAAGCTGACCTGCGCAGACTGGTCTCTGAGGGATCCGGGATCCAAGACAATTCCTTCACCTGCTTCTGTAGGCAGGGCCTTCCCTGGTGGACTCTTCTTCTCTGGCTCTCATTTCTTTCAAATCTCTGTGCAGTATTATGGTTCCAGAGGATCTGTTACCAGTTACTAATATCAACTTTTGACCTTCTTTGTGTGCTCATGAGATCCGCCTTGTTAGAGCAATGGAGCTGGTGTCCCTCAAACCTCCCTCTGCTGCAAAACAAACAAACAAACAAACAAACAAACAAACAAACATGCCCAAGCCACCTGCTGAGCTAGCCACCTGAGCTAGCCAGACTCTTGCCTACCTGGGGACCACCCAGCACTTTTTCCCCCTGCCCCTTTCCTCCCTTTGACCCCAGGGCTGACTGAGTCCCTTCCCCCTTCCCGGGCCCCTCATTTTGTTCTCAGATCTTCTGAGGTGTCCTGTGATGCCCATGAGCTAGAACCTGTCATCTCTGGCCTCCATGAGGCCCAGAGACCTCGAACTGCAACCTCTCCACCCCTGCAGACTGGGGTTCCATGGCTTCCCACAGACAGCTGCACTAGGGTGGTGTGGAGAGTACATGGCAGTCTCCAGTGTCTGCCTGCCCAGAAGCTCTGGCAGGAGAACAGGTTCTCTCCCACCCCTTTATTTCCCCCCTCCCCCGCAGCCACTGCCGGACATGCAGCCTTGCTGTAGAAAGTGTGTCACTGTTGGGGTTGGCTTTGAGGTCTCCTAGTGCTCAAGTTCTGTCCAGTGACACAGTCTTCTGAGGCCTGTGGATAAAGACAGAGAGCTCTCAGCATTCTCCAGCACCATGTCTGCCTGCAAGCTGCCATGTTGGTTTTTTTTTTCCCCTCACCATGATGATAATGATCCAAATCTCTGAAACTGTAAGCCAGGTCATGGTGTCTCTTCATAGCAATATAACCATAACGAAAACAACATCTATTTGTTTATTACTCTTACTCTCAATTTGTTTTAGATTTTATCTTAATATTCTGCCTGGATGATTTGTCTTTTACTGTCCTTTAGTGAAGTTTTAAAACCCTAACTATTTTTGTATTGGCTTCTCTTCTCCCCTCCACCTCCCTCTCTGCTCCTATTGAATATACGTATTTATTATTTTTTCTTATTGAATTGCTCCCTTTATTATTATATACTAAATTCCCTTGACTGTTTCTACTGATTTTAATTTAAAATGCTTTTATCTGATATAACTCTAGCTGCTCTTGCTTTCTTCTGGATTCTATTTGCATATCTTATTCCATCCCTTTCTCTTCAATGTTTGTGCATCCTGCAAAGTGAAGCTAGTCTCTCCTAAACAGCAAATATTTGGGGTCTTGCCTTTATCCATTCAGTCACTGTGCCATTTTTATTATTTTTAAAATCATGACATTTTTGATTAATTTAAATTTTAAAAAATTACTTTCCCCCTCCCATTTCTCCCTTCAGCCCCTCCCTACTCTCTGCTTCTTGATTATTATTGTTACATACATATATAGGTATGCATGTGTACACAACTGTACAAATACATAAACACAACGCTCTAAGTTCACTTTGTTCTTTTTCTGTGTATGGTTTTAGAGCTGGACCCTCTGCACCAGACAACCAATAATGGGGCTCTGTAGGAGGACTTTGACTATTTTGAGTTCTTTTGCTTTCACCTTTCTGTACCCCTCTTCTTCCTCCCTTTCAACATCCTAACAGTAGGTAGGAGAGAAAGAGGAATACAAGGGACAGAGAGAAAGGCATCCCTAAATAAAATCAGTAGTAGGAAAGAGGGCAACAATATGGCTAGACTATTTCATGCTGATCAGGGCCATCGCATTCTTTTGATCCCCGCTGTCAGGATATCTAATTTCTTCTTTTGTCTCTTTGCACATGATTACTTGACAAACCACAACCAACAGCATCTGGCCACGAACAATCCACACAACAACTATGCCTCTAAAAGCCCTCCTAGCATTTATATACCCTGTGAAAAGTCACCAGAATTCCAAATATCACACAATCACAGAAACTATACGTAGCTGGCAAAATCACAGCCCTGCTAGGACACTAGGCCTCATAGTCACTTGCTGCAGACCATCTATAGCAGCCCCATATCCCACACCTTGGATTTAAAAAAACATATTCTTATAATATTTCTGTGATTTTTATGTTCATATAAAATACTAAGACAAACTTTAATCATATATATATATATATATATATATATATATATATATATATATATTCCCAAAATTTAAAACAAACATATAAACTTAACTTTAATAATATGGCTTATTTAACTATTTCTGTGCTTTGTAAAGAAAACAAAATTTTCACTATAGGACACACATCTCCAGGAAAGGCTAATTCTTCTTCTAATAACCAATTAGTTGCCTATAATTCTATATCTGGGGTAGGTCCCCATACAAATTCCCTTCTTCTATAATCAATTAATAGTGCCACTGCTCCAATCTTGTTTATGCAGCCACTTCTAAGATATACTATTCACACTATAACTCCTCTATTCGAGCTCTTATAATCCTTTTTTCCATCTTCTATTATAGTTCCTTAGCAATCCATGCTGGAGCATAGATGAATCTGGTGGATCTGAGCTCCCCACATCTTGTTTATCTCTGCCTTGTATCCAGTTATTTTCTGTTTCCACTTGATATAGAGATTTCTTTGATGAGGAATGAAAACTACACTTATCTGTGAACTTAAGTAAAGGATTTAGACTATAGTAAGGAATTATGCTGTTCTACCAAATTGATGGTAGTGAATTCTTTTCTAAGGTCCATAATCTCACAACTCCCCTCAAACTGCCTAGGTTTCCAGTACCAAGCATGATTTCCCTCTTGTTGAATGTGTCTTAAGTCCATTTAGACAGCTATCAGTTGCTACCAACATGTGCCAGTTATTGCACCCTTATGCATCTCTTCCAATGCTGGCAATTTTGTGGTTCGTGGGTGTTATAGCTTAGTAAAACTGTTTAATTGCTTAACTTTCTCAACAGCCTGCATAGTATTTTCTGGAACCATGAAAGCTAGACTGTAGGAAAGAGACTTTCACATTTGATCTAGCTCAAATCATCCAAGTTCTTTATCCTAAGAGTGGGGTATCTTCAGCAGTAGGGACCTACTCTCAATCCCTTGGAGTCAAATATATGACCCAGATATACCACACCTTGACACATGCCCAAAGGATTTGACACTGTACTTCACAGAGAGTTGCTCAGAAATGGTATAGCCACCCTATTCACAATAGTTAAGAAGTAGAAATCACCTAAATGTCCTCCAAGAGATGGCAAGATAAAGAAAATGTAATACATGTGCAAAATGGAATACTATACAACTATAAAGAAAATGAAATTTGCAGGTAAATGGATGGATAAAGAAAATGTAATACATGTGCAAAATGGAATACTATACAACTATAAAGAAAATGAAATTTGCAGGTAAATGGATGGATCTTGAAAAGTAATGTTGAGTGAAGTAACCCAAATTCAGAAAGACAAACTTTGCATGTTCTTTCTCATCTGTAACCCTGACTGACCCTCAAATCCTCAGATGTGAGTGTACAACATGGACTAACCACAGAAACTAGAAAAGTATAAATGCAAGGGGCCAGGAGGTAATAGCAGAATACAGGGGATATTAAAGTAGAAAAAAATAATGAGTAATTGGATCCAACTGGAATGGAGGGAGGAAATCTCAAGAAATCATATTATTTTTTATAGTTACCTAAAATTGTACTATATAGTATATAATACACATTCTATATGTGTATATATCATATAATGTATATATAATATATACTATGTGCTATATAGTATATATAATACAAAAATCATATATAGATACAATAATTATATATAAAATATTATTGTGTGCTATATAATATACCTAAAACTAATCTATATAACATATAATATATAATATAATAAAATATATATTATATTAATCTGAACATTTTATAGAAAATATTAAATATAGTTATATTGTATATAATATATTTAACAGTTTATATTACATATTTTATATGTAATTAAATATATTATTATTATTATATAGAATTGTATATGTTATACATAACTGTTTTATATATGTTACATAGTATTATATATTATAAATAATAATTATGCTATATATGATATGTAATAATCATATGATTATATATTATTATCTATCACATCTAAAGTTACATTACATAGTATATAATTTATATTTTACATTACATAGTATACAATTTACATTTTATATGACATATAAAATATGTATTTAATACATAATGTTATATATATATATATATATATATATATATATATATATATATATATATATATATATATATATGGAAGTTTAGCCACATGGACAGATAGTGCTATCCACAAAAATCTTAAATTAACAAAAGCCCCAGTAGCAGGCATGAGAAAACTTTCAATTTTTTGGTCAGGGTAGTTCAAGTGATTCCCAAAACAATATAGATTATTTATGTAGCCCTCGGTTGCCTGTGAAAGGTTGAGTGTGGGCCCCTATGTCTTTTAATCAGAGAATGGAATCTATTTACATTTAAACAAGTTGCCAGTGAAGAGCATGTACTGTTCTTTCACAGGACTTGAGCTTGACTCCCAGCACCCATAGTATGTGACTCAAAACCACCTATAAATCTAATTCCAAGGGCTCTGATGTCTTCTGGCCTCCACAGGCATGGTACTCATGTGTACAAACCCAAACTCTCTCTCTCTCTCTCTCTCTCTCTCTCTCTCTCTCTCTCTCTCTCTCTCTCTCTCTCTCTCACACACACACACACACACACACACACACACACACACACAACTAAAATAATTAATTAACACGATTGTTATAGGTCGATTAGATCTTATTATCATTCTCTTAATTTTCTCATTTTACTGTCCTTCCTTCCTCCCTCTCTTTTATCTGCCCTTATAGTGTGTTTGCATTCCTTGCTTGTTATTCTTTTATAATGTTTTAATTTTGGCATGTTTTCATCATCGGTGGAAAGTTAAACTGTTTTTGGTAGTGAAAAATACTGCAATGAATAGAGGTGCACAATTATCTCTTTAAGGTCCTGCTTCAGTGTGTTAGAATATACACTCAAAAGTTGAGCTACATTTTTTTTTAACTTCTAAGGAGATTTTTTTTTTTTGAGGGGTAGAATCTTCATTTTGAGATGTATGCTCTTTGTAGAGTGTGAAAGTGAAGGCACTCTGTATTTCATATATACATACCTCAGTTCTGATGGCTGTCAGTGTGTTAATCTGCTGTTTTATTTTGAGCCCTTCTTCCACTACTTAGTGAATCTTGGCTGCTCATTATTATTTATCAATGATGATGTGAACTTATGGATGCTGGTATCCAGTGAGGTCTTCCTCAGTTGTAGATAATTGCTCCTCTACATTTCTCTATACTTCCTACTTACTCTCACAACCTGCATAAGGGTAAGAAAGAAGGATACTTGATTTGGTCTTGATTCTGCCCTGGGTGAGCATGGGAAGAGTAAATGTAAAGCAACTTCTGTGAAGAATATACAATGGTAAGACAAGATCATCTGGAGATGTCTCTCAGCTACAGAAGAAGATGTTTCCTCAGAGTTTTCCTTTGCCTGGCTCTTGCTTAGGCAGACCTGTTGGTAAGATGTGTGTGTGTGTGTGTGTGTGTGTGTGTGTGTGTGTGTGTGTGTGTTAGTTATATGGAACAACAATTAATGAAAAATGACTATAAAGTTTAAAAGAGCAAGTATGAATTTACTGGAGGGCTTGTAGTGAGATAAGAGAAGGCAGAAATGATGTAAGTATAATCTCAAAAATAAAAGCAATAAATTAAAAAGAATTCCCAACACCACCAGAGGAGACATACAGTTTTTTTTTTTTTTCACATGTGCTAAATCTTCATACAAGGAATTCTCTGGACCTTCTTTTCTCTCTGACACTAGTGACCAAACTAGGCATCTCTAAGAGATCTTCACAGTTGTAAACACTCTGAAGCCACCAGGTTACTGTACCAGAGGCCCAAGCATCTTCTTTTAGTTTCCATCCCTCTATACCATTTTATACTTGCTTCTGACAATTCCATTTTTATACTTCCAGATGTTACTCAAAATTATTCATTGATGATGGCACCCAAGATGTTTTACAGTGTATTCATGTATTTATTGTCCCTGTGATTCTTACAGCTCTTTAACAAACCAATGGACTGTTTAGTGTGAAAAAGGAATGGTGTTTGCTATCAGAATGAGGAAATAACCAATTAATATTTTGAATAGTGTTCATCCATAGAATGAAATAAACTTTTCTATTCCCTGTAAAACTATAAAACTAAGGCAAAATGTCTCATAACCATTTAAGTATTATAAATATTTCCCCTCCTCTATCATTAATCTTGTAATTTTTTGTCTTATATAAAAAGTTCAGGATCCTCTATAACAGTTTAATTTCTCAAGCTCTTTCTGAAGAGTAGTCATCTCTTTAATAAACAATGTGTACAACTCTAGTCATATTTGTATTAATCTATAGCAAAGTATAAAAGTTAATCTCCTCATTGTGATAAACTTGTAGTATTAGTGAGTTATGGTCCTGGAGCTACATAACAAACTTCCATAAGACTTTATCACATGCAGAGTATTTTATAATGTTCTAAACCATTGGAGTTAATGGTATTTCATTGCATACCCCTTAACAAAAAACACAACATTCATTTTCATAGAGAGATTTAATAGAAACTTAATGGATTTATTCTATTACTTTGTTCATTTATTCTAATGTTTTAAATTAGACGGTACTATTAATGGACTTATTACACACATTTCAAGAAGTCGTTCGATTATTCAGAATTTAGTCATTTCAATTGATCAAATTAGATTAAGGAAGCAAAGAGGAAAACGATTTATATTTAGATAAGCATCATTGAATTTAAGACGGATAGTAGAAATAAGTGAGACACAATAGGAAAAGGGGTTTCTCAAATATATCAGTAATTTGATCAAACATAAAAATCATATATATATGAAAAATTAATATATATTTTATATATTAATGAAAAAAATATATATTATTCACTTATTGAATAGACATTTGTTTAGATGTAGCAATGTATAAACTATTATGTTTAAAACAGTTTAAGAATAAAATTTAATGAAATGCATTTAAATGAATGACTACATTAGAATGTTGCATATAATAAAAGGAGAAGAGAGAGAAGTAAAAACATGCTGACAAGCTGGGCATGGTGGTGCACACCTTTAATCCCAGCACTTGGGAGGCAGAGGCAGGCAGATTTCTGAGTTTGAGGCCAGCCTGGTCTACCAAGTGAGTTCCAGGACAGCCAAGGCTATACAGAGAAACCCTGTCTCGAAAAACCAAAACCAAACCAAACCAAAACAAACAAACAAAAAAACATGCTGACAAGGGACAGAGAAAAAGAGAAACTCATTTGACTTGTATAGAAAAGAGGTAAAGGGCATTGCAGAGACAGTGACATCTGTATTGAAGGCTTAGAAATTCAGCTCACTATGAACATGGAACATTAAAAGGGAAAGATAACATGTAAGGAAAATAATGCAGCATAAAACACGATGTCTGAAGAGGCTATGTGCCTGTAGCTGTATTACCACAGCTTGAAAGACAATAATGGCAGTGAGGATTAAGAGAAGACAAAGTAGAGAGTTGTTACAGGTAGATTGATGTAGACTGTTGGGAAAAGTTATGGCATTTACCAGATGTATCGCTTAAGTAATAACATTCATTGTATAGCGCCATCATTCTTTGTAAATAACAGTAAAAACAGTGTTTTGTTTTGTGGGATGGAATTAGTGTCATCTTTGACACAATTTTTTGAGATACCTATAAGAAAGCCAGTTATCCCAAGTACAGGATATAAAACGCAGAATAAGATTTAAACTAAAAATATAGAATTTATATATGTAGTGTTTTACTCCTAGAAGGATATTTCCTTACTCAATCTATAAAACAAATTGTTGGGATTTCTATAACTTTATTTTACACAAATAATTGTTTTCCAAGTTATGTTCTGGTATCATTGCCTGTCATAAAAGATGCATGTGACCCATTGAAGCTTTATCCAGGATACTTCCCTCAACTCAGGTCTCCAGGAGCTTACTGCAGAGTTAGAAGAAGAGACTTGCAGATGATAGAACTGGAGAAAACCAGTGTTCAGAAAGAGTCAATCAAATGATCAGATAATTTGTGCTTTTAAAACAAATGATATGTCCAGGCAGTGGTTATACACACTATTAATCTAGCACTCAGTGGGCAGAGTGTAAATGTATCTCTGTGCATTCAAGGCCAGCTAAGTCTACAGAGTGAATTCCAGACCAGCCACACAAACAAACCCTGTCTCAAAAAAACAAACATACAAACAAACAAAAAAGTAATATGAATAACAGTTCATAGCAACATTATTTATAGTAACTCAAAATTATGACAGTTTAAATGTTTATCAAGTGATGAATGGATAAATAGAATGAGGTTCATTGATACATGTATTGGGGCATATAAAGATTGCAATACCAAGGGGCCTCTCTTCCCAATGATGGCCGACTAGGCCATCTTCTGCTACATATGGAACTGGAGACACGAGTTCTGGGGGTTCTGGTTAGTTCATATTGTTGATCCTCTTCTAGGGTTGAAGACCCCTTCAGCTCCTGGGGTTCTATCTCTAGCTTCTCCATTGTGGGCCCTGTGTTCCATCTTATAGGGTTCTATCTCTAGCTTCTCCATTGTGGGCCCTGTGTTCCATCTTATAGATGATTATGAGCATCCACTTCTGTACGAGACAGCTATATCAGGGTCCCTTAAGTAGGCACTAGCTGTCCTATGCCATAGTGTCTGAATGCCAGGGCCAAGAAGTGGGAGTGGGTGGGCAGGGGAGCAGGGAGGGGTGAGGGGGAGGGGACTTTCAGAATAGCATTTGAGATATAAATTAAGAAAATATCTAATAAAAAATTGGAAAAACAATAAGGTATTTATTAATGAAAAAGTTGGAAATATGGAAGCATGCTACAACACAGATGAAAATTTGAAAAATATGCTAAGTGCAGAACATCAACCACACTGGGTATCTTTTATAGGATTCCATTCATATAAAGTTTCCTGAACAGGAAAGTTTATAGTAATAAGATTAGCATTTTCCTAGTACTAGAGAAGTGGAGTAAATTTAAGGGAAAGCAATTGCAAGTTCTAAAGTGTATGAAGTTTCTTTAGGGAGTGATTAAATGTTCTAACATTGTAATAATGATTGTATAATTATATGAAGGTGTTAAAGATCATTGAATTCTTTATGCCAAATGAGTAAATTGCATGGTGTGTAAATTCTATTTCAATAAAGTTGTTATGCCATTTTACAAATGAGTATTTCAGTAGCTATTTATTGAGTGCCTACCAAAAATGAAATAACATCCATATGATGTATTACTTAAAAATCAAATCACAAAGTAATATAAATTTTAGGAACGTATTTTATAAAAGTAAACATCGAGTAACTCCCTAAAAATGTATTTATGTTCATGTGAGCATATACAATTTATACACATTGCTTTTAAAAGAGTAGGGAATCAGAGGAGAAAATGGATGATGAATTTTTAAAAATAATCTCTTGGTATTTTATATTCTTAAAATAAACAATTTATACCTTCATTTAAAAAATATATATATAAAATGTGGAGGATGGAGGGATGGCTAACCAGTTAAGATCCCTGGATGCTCTCCCAGAGGACCCATATTTGATTCCCAGCGCCCATATGGCAGCTCACAACTATTTGTAACCCCAGTTCCATGGAATCTGATGCCCTCTCCAGAACTGCAAGGGCATCAGGCATGTAAGTAGTATGCAAACATAGATGCAGGCAAAACACTGTATACATAAAGTAAATGAAAATGAAATATGTAAAAACGAAGAAGTGTTCAGGCCTGGAGCCCCCGTGCAGGCACAACTGCTTAGTGCTTTTCTGGCCTCTGGCCTCTGGCCTCTGGCCTATGATGAGGCTCATTATGTCCCTCTGTCTATTCCAACCCCACCTTGTATCTGTGGCTAAAAGGCTTACTAATACATAAATGGAAAAAGAAAGAGAAATGAGAATATTAAGCAATTATATGTTTCTTAGACTTTTTAGATTTTTTTTGTCAATTTTTTCTAAAGAGATGAATTTGTATAAATGTTAAAAACTTGTCATTGTAAGTAAGGAAGATAAGAATTAATGACAATGTTACCTTCAATTTTACATTAACTACAATGCCTGAAATTTACATCAGAATTAGAAGTACTGTAATATTAAAAATACATCTCAATTCATGCCTGAATCCAACGTTTTTCTAAACAAAAGAGAAAACAACTTAATACATGATTTGGTTTAAGAACACATTACCCATTAAATGCTAACACAGCGGTTTTAACAAACTTACAAATTTATGTCACCCTAATGCATAAGCTCATTACGCTGCCTTTGTTATTACTGTTAGATTAGAAAATGTCCTACTGGTCTCCAAACCAGTGTCTCAACTTCTCATGTACCAGGGAACACAAGCAAACTCCATGACAATGTTAAAAATAATTTTTAACAGTAAAAGTAAGGAATACCTAGTTTAGAATCCTTTAAGAATGACCACCAGCAAACAGCATTTATACATTTTTTGTATTTCTTTCATATTATATTTGTTCTGTGATATTCTCCAAAAATTAATTGTCATCGAGGTTTTAATATCATGTAAAAATTTAAGATTCAAATGATTAACATGAATTCACAGACTTTGATATTATTTGTTATATAATATCTAAGTAGTATTTTTGCCTATTTTTTGTTGCTGCAACAGGGCATTACTTTATAGCCTTGGGTGGCCTCCAATTGTCTATATATCTGAGGGAGGGAAGATATCACAAACTTATGACAGTCTTGCTTTCATCTCTGAAATTCTGACCTGAACATTGACAGGTTTTATTTCAACATGTATGAACACATGTGGGACAAACACACTTTTGTATATCTTTAAGGTGAAGTTTCTGAACTGGTTTTTTACATCCATTAATTGACCCATGAATATTTCAGGCAATTTCACAAGCTTTACACTGATATATGTTACTTTTACCATGTTTCTTCATGAATTATAGAAAGAGCTTCTGAAACTGAAAATTTTCATATTCTGTATATGTGAGCAATGTGGAGAAGATTTTGACCATTCCAGTTTCTTTAATATTTAAATCTTATATTTTATTTTTAATTGACATTTTTTGGTAAGTACCTTCTATTTTACACTCTCAAAAGAAACCTAGGAGGTAGGTTTTCCTTTATCTATGAAACATCCATAGACTATCAGACTCAGAAAAGTAATTCAAATTTACACTAAATAACCCATTAAAATTCACAAGGGTGTAAAATTAAAGGTCATGTCTACTTAGCTCTTTCCAAAATCTCAATAAAATTTGTATATCAAATACCTTAGAGTTTGTGGTGATTTTCAAAGAAGAGAGGGAAAATACACAACCATTCAGAGAAACTGATCAAATGAAAATAGCTCCACACAGGATAGTAACAAGAAGATAGAAACCTAGGTTTGGAGAGATGGCTCAGTGAATATGAGTACTGACTGCTCTTTCAGAGGTCCTAAGTTTAATTCCCAGGAACCACATGGATTCTGTTCCCATTTTCTGGTGTGTCTGGAGACAGCTACAGCATACTAATATATATTTAATAAATAATTGTGTGTGTGTGTGTGTGTGTGTGTGTGTGTCTTAACAGTAAAAGTAAGGAATACCTAGTTTAGAATTCTTTAAGAAAGACCACTAGCAAACATAGCATTTATACATTTTTGTATTTCTTTCAGATTATATTTCTTCTGTGACATTCTCCAAAAATTAATTGTCATCGAGGTGTGTGTGTGTGTGTGTGTGTGTGTGTGTGTGTGTATGTGTGTGTGTGTGTGTGTGTGTGTGTGTAAGAATCCTGATAGAAATTCAGTCCAGGGAAAATTATAAACTACTAATATGAAATGCTGTGTTATTTATTTCTTTATTGCTGTGAAGGTACACAATGACCATAGCAACTTTAAACAAAAGTGCATTTAATTAGGGACTTACAGTTACTAAAGATTGAAGTTCATGACCATCATGGCAGAGAATATGGCAACAGAAAGACAGCAGAGGGCTCTAGCAGTAGCTGAGACATAGGTTTTGGAAACTTAAATCCCACCCCAGTGACGCACTTCCTCCAACAAAGTCACACCCCTTAATCCTTCCCAAACAGTTTGGGTAATTAAAGACTAAGTATTCAAACATATGAGCCTATGGGGCCATTCTCATTCACACCAAGACAAATGCCAACAGGAACAATCAAACATAGGAAAGAGTCTACCATCTGTGACCATTTGGGGAAACTCATTTATCTTAAAGAGTCTGTATCTTTAAAGATTTTCACAATCCCTCAAATTTTCTCAGAAGATTTGGAAATCAATCTCACTTCACAGGAACTTCAACTTCTTGAAAAAGAATTGACAAGAGTTCACAGCACTGGGAGGATCCAGTATCATTAAAGCAAATTAGTACCACAATTTGAAATGACAGGTAAGTAACTGTACAGGGTATATATTGAGGGTCTCATTATAACAGTTCAAGATTCATATGTGCTAGTGACCTTATAAACAACAGTCTATTAGAGTCAGCTTTTGTCCTATTGTGCCAACTTTAAAGGGCTGATTGTACACCATTTTTCTCCACTTCAGGGCCAGTGGTATGACACTGGTAGTTTGTAAATCACACATTGTGAGAGAATTTATAGTAGAGATACAGAAAATGCACTATCTCAGGACTTTCTAAACATTGCCTTTGGCACAGATATCAACACATAAAAGAAGTGGTGGTAGAACCTCAGAGAAAGATTTGAGTGCCAGAAATGGAAACAAGGAGATGCGGATAGATGGAGAAGTAGACAGTGTGAGTTATCTATTCACCAATCTGTCCTGAATCCAGATATTTGAGCCATTCAGAGAGAATTCTTCGGGGAAGGGGCATAAGGAAGTAAGTGACAGTTACTTTGGCATCTTAGTTGTGACCCAGAGTGGTTTAGTAGTGAAACCTAGCTAGACTGCTCCAAGTAACTAACAATACTAACTTGAGGGTTGGAGAATTCACGTGTTAGCTCAAGGTTACTGAAAATTCTGTACAGCATAGTGGGGAACATGGAGCAAAACAAAGAAGCTTGTGTCTAGAGGTCCAGGAAGGAGAGAAATCTAGAGAATATGTAGTGACTGACTGGCTTTTTCTTTTCTTCATTTCTTTACATTCAGGCCTCCAACCTATAAGAAAGGACAGACTATATTCAGTGCAAATTTAACCCCTCTCTGGAAACCCCTCATGAGCTATGGGGGTGCTGGTTAGTTCATATTGTTGGTCCACATATAGGGTTGCAGACCTCCTCAGCTCCTTGGGTGATTTCTCTAGCTTCTCCATTGGGTGCCCTGTGTTCCAACTTACAGATGACTGTGAGCATCCACTTCTGTATTTGCCAGGCACTGGCATAGCCTCATACAAGACAGCTGTATCAGTGTTCCTTCAGCAAAATCTTGCTGGCATATGAAATAGTGTCTGGATTTGGTGGCTGATTATGGGGTGGATCCTCAGGTGGGATAGTCTCTGGATAGTCCATCCTTTCGTCTTAGCTCCAAACTTTGTCTCAGTAACTCATTTCATGGATGTTTTTTTCTCTATTCTAAGAAGGAATGAAGTATCCACACTTTGTCTTCCCTCTTCTAGATTTTCTTGTTTTGCAAATTGTATCTTGGGTATTCTAAGTTTCTGGGTTAATATCCACTTATCAGTGAGTGCATATCTAATGACTTCTTTGGTGATTGGATTACCTCACTAAGGATGATATCCTCCAGATACATCCATTTGCCCAAGAATTTCACAAATTCATTGTTTTTAATAGCTGAGTAGTACTCCATTGCGTAAATGTACCTCATTTTGAATATCCATTCCTCTATTGAGGGACATCTGGGTTCTTTCCAGCTTCTGGCTATTATAAATAAGGCTGCTATAAACATAGTGGAGCATGTGCTCTTATTACCAGTTGGAACACTTTCTGAGTATATGCCCAAGAGGTATTGCTGGATCTTCTGGATCTTCCAGTAGTACTATGTCCAATTTTCAGAGGAACAGCCAGACTGACTTCCAGAGTGGTAGTACAAGCTTGCAATCCCACCAGCAATGGAGGAGTGTTCCTATTTCTCCACATCCTCGCCAGCACCTGCTGTCACCTGAATTTTTGATCTTAGTCATTCTGACTGTGAGGGGAATCTCAAGGGTGTTTTGATTTGCATTTCCCTGATGATTAAGGTTGTTGAACATTTTTTCAGGTGCTTCTCAGCCATTCGGTATTCCTTAGTTGAGAATTCTTTGTTTAGCTCTGTACCCCATTTTTAAGGGGGTATTTGATTTTCTGAAGTTCAGCTTCTTGAGCTCCTTGTAGATGTTGGATATTAGTCCCCTATCATATTTAGGATTGATAAAAATCCTTTCCCAATCTGTTGGTGGCCTTTTTGTCTTATTAACAGTGTCTTTTTGCCTTACAGAATTGTTGCAATTTTATGAGGTCCCATTTGTCAACTCTTGATCTTACAGTACAAGCCATTGCCAATATGTTTACGAATTTTTCCCCAGTGCCCATATCTTCCAGGATTTCCCTACTTTCTGCTCTATTAATTTCAATGCTTCTGGTTTTATATGGAGTTCTTTGCTCCACTTAGACTTGAGCTTTGTACAAGGAGATAAGAATGGATCAATTTGCACTCTTCTGCAGGATAACTGCCTATTGTGCCAGCACCATTTGTTGAAAATGCTGTCTTTTTTCCACTGGATGGTTTTAGCTCCCTTATCAAGGATCAAGTGACCATAGGTGTTTGGATTCATTTCTGTGTCTTCAATTCTATTCCATTTATCTACTGGCCTGTCACAGAACCAATACCATGCAGTTTTTATCACAATTGCTCTATAGTACAGCTTAATGTCAGGCATGGTGATTCCACCACAGGTTCTTTTATTGTTGAGAATAGTTTTTGCTATCCTAGATTTTTTTATTATTCCAGGTGAATTTGCAAATTGCCCTTTCTAACTCAGTGAAGAATTGAGTTGGAATTTTGATTGGGATTGCATTGAATCTGTAGATTGCTTTCAACAGGATAGCCATTTTGACTATATTAATCCTGCCAATCCATGAGCATGGAAGATCTTTACATCTTCTGAGATCTTTTACAATTTCTTTATTCTGAGACTTGTAATTCTTGTCATACAGATCTTTCACTTCCTTAGTAGAGTCACACCAAGGTATTTTATATTATTTGTGACTATTGTGAAGGGTGTTGTTTCCCTAATTTCTTTCTCAGCCTGTTTATCCTGCTTGTAGAGAAAGGTCACTGATTTGATTGAGTTAATTTTATATCCAGTTACTTTCCTGAAGTTGTTTAACAGGTTTAGGAGTTCTCCGGTGGAAATTTTAGGGTCACTTATATATAAAACCGTATCATCTGCAAATAGTGATATTTTGAATTCTTCCTTTCCAATTTGTATCCCCTTGATCTCCTTTGTTGTCGAATTGCTCTGTCTAGGAATTCAAGTACTATATTGAATAGGTAGGGAGAAAGAGAGTAGCCTGTGTAGTCCCTGATTTTAGTGGAATTGTTTCAAGCTTCTCTCCATTTAGTTTATGTTGGCTACTGGTTTGCTGTATAATGCTTTTATTATGTTTAGGTATGGGCCTTGAATTCCTGATCTTTCCAAAACTTTTATCATGAATGCATGTTGAATTTTGTCAAATGCTTTCTCAGCATCTAATGACATGATCATGAGATTTTTGTCTTTGAATTTGTTTATATAGTGGATTATATAAATGTATTTCCATATATTAAACCATCCCTGTATCCCTGGGATAAAGCCTACTTGGTCATGATGGATGATCGTTTTAATGTGTTCTTGGATTCAGTTTGTGAGAATGTTATCAAGTATTTTGCATGGATATTCATGAGGGAAATTGGTCTGAAGTTCTCTTTCTTTGTTGGGTCTTTGTGTGCTTTAGATATCAGAGTAATTGTGGCTTCATAGAATGAATTGGGTAGAGTACCTTCTGTTTCTATTTTGTAGAATAGTTTGAGGAGAGTTGGAATTAGGTCTTCTTTGAAGGTCTGATAGAACTCTGCACTAAATCCATCTGGTCCTGGGTTTTTTTTTTGGGGGGGGGGAGACTATTGATGACTGTTTCTATTTGGGGGGGATGTGGGACAGTTTAGATTGTGAATCTGATCCTGATTTAACTTTAGTAACTGGTATCTGTCTAAAAAATTGTCCATTTCATCCAGGTTTTCCAGTTTTGTTGGGTATACCCTTTTGTAGTAGGATCTGATGATTTTTAACATTTCCTCAGATTCTGTTGTTATGTCTCCCTTTTTCATTCCTGATTTTGTTAAGTAGGAACCTGTCCCTGTGACCTCTAGTTAGTCTGGCTAAGGATTTATCTATCTTGTTGATTTTCTCAAAGAACCAGCTCTTAGTTTGATTGATTCTTTGTATAGTTCTTTTTGTTCCCACTTGATTGATTTCAGTCCTGAGTTTGATTATTTTCTGCTTTCTACTCCTCTTGGGTGAATTGGCTTCTTTTGGTTCTAGATTTTTCATGTGTGCTTTCGAGCTGCTAGTGTATGCTCTCTCCAGTTTCTTTTTGGGGGCACTCAGAGCTATGAGTTTTCAGCTTAGGACTGCTTACATTGTGTCCCATAAGTTTGGGTATGTTGTGGCTTCATTTTCATTAAAAAATGTCTTTTATTTATTTATTTATTTATTTATTTATTTATTTATTTATTTCTTCCTTTACCAAGTTATAATTGTGTAGAGTCTTGTTATGCTTCCACCTGTATGTTGGCTTTCTATTATTTATGTTGTTATTGAACATCAGCCTTAGTCCTTGCTAATCTGATAGGATGCATGGGATTATTTCAATATTTTTGTATCTGTTGAGGTCTGGTTTTTTTTCCAATTATATGAGAAAGTGGGTAGCCTGTGTAGTCCCTGATTTTAGTGGAATTGTTTCAAGCTTCTCTCCATTTAGTTTGATGTTGACTACAGGTTTGCTGTATATTGCTTTTATTATGTTTAGGTATGGGACTTGAATTCCTGATCTTTCCAAAACTTTCAATTTTGGAGAAGGTACCATGAGGTGATGAGAATAACCTATATTCTTTTGATTTAGGATAAAATGTCCTATAAATATCTGTTAAGTCCATTTGTTTTATAACTTCTGTTAGTTTCACTGTGTCTCTCTTTAGTTCTGTTTCCAGGATCTGTCTATTGATGAGAGTGGAGTGTTGAAGTCTCCCACTATTATTGCGTGAGGTGCAATGTGTGCTTTGAGCTTTACTAAAGTTTCTTTAATGAATGTTGATGCCCTTGCATTTGGAGCATAGATGTTCAGAATTGAGAGTTCATCATGGTAGATTTTATCTTTGATGAGTATGAAGTGTCCCTCCTTGTCTTTTTTGATAACTTGAGGTTGAAAGACAATTTTATTTCATATTAGAATGGCTATTCTAGCCTGTTTCTTGGACCATTTGCTTGGAAAATTGTTTTCCAGCCTTTTACTCTGAGGAAGTATCTGTCTTTGTCCCAGAGGTAAGTTTCCTATATGCAGCAAAATGTTGGATCCTGTTTATGTAACCAGTCTGTTAGTCTATGTCTTTTTATTGGGGAATTGATTCCATTGATATTAAGATATATTAAAGAAAAGTAATTGCTGCTTCCTGTTATTTTTGTTGTTGGAGTTGGGATTCTGTTCTGTGACTATCTTCTTTTAGGTTTGCTAAAAGATTACTTTCTTGCTTTTTTCTAGAGTGTAGTTTCCTTCCTTGTGTTGGTCTTTTCCTGTTATTATCCAATGAAGGGCTAGATTTCTGGAAAGATATTATGTGAATTTGGTTTTGTCATGGAATACTTTGGTTTCTCCATCTATGGTAATTGAGAGTTTTGCTGGATATAGTAGCCTGGGCTGGCATTTGTGTTCTCTTAGTGTCTGTATAACATCTGTCCAGGATCTTCTGGCTTTCATAGTCTCTGGTGAGAAGTCTGATGTGGGATGAGGGGGTGGAAGGGGTAACCGAGAAGTGGGATATCATTTGATATGTAAACAAATGGAATGATTAATAATGATGATGATGATGATGATGAAAAAATAATCTAGAAATAGAACTTACAGTTCTGCCCAAGAAAAAGAGGGGGCCAGCTAAATATGGCAGACTATAAAGAGAACGAACATCAAAGGGTGTGAGGAGAATCTGTGGCAAGTGAATCAGGCTCTGGAAAGTCAGGCAAATCTAGTTTCAAATGTGTTAAGCATACAGCAAGGCCAAAGCCTGACCAATTTGACCAATAAAGAGACATGAATCCTTTTAAAATTTGGACCATTGAGTAAATGGACCTTAAAAGGAAGAAGAGCCAAAGATGTCACCTTCTCATACTGCCTAAATGAACAAAAACATTGAAATATATCTGGTGACATGACAGCAACATTAATTATTGGAGATCTTCATATCCACAGATGAGAATCATTTTGCATTGCTATCAGTTATCCAGAAATCAGTGTTGTCAATGAACTCCCATGGGTTCAGAAGCAGATAACTGGAAAGATGTACTTTTCCACTTATGCTTATATTTTCCCTGATACCACTGTTCAAGCACTATGAGGGCACTGGCTCATTCAAGACTCTCAATAATGATGTAAGAGTGAGTGATTGTGGTGTTACCAGCATTTGGCAAAAAAAGAATGTGAGGGGATCTCGAAACTCAACAGCCAGCCTTGCTCACTCCAAGTGATCGGAATCTGTATTGGGGAATAGAAGCATATTAATTAGCTTGCTGAGACATGGACCAAAGAGTGGAATGATAAAAAGGAGGGAAATCCCAGCTATTGAAATCAGCAGAAAGAAGAGAATCCAGATGGCCAGGCTGTTCTTCACATTTAGGAGCTGTGGTGTTTGCTGTCCCCTGTGAGGCAAGACAGACAGGAGAAAGGACAAAAAATGAAATTTGATGAGTGGCTATATGCAGATACAAAAATGTAGGCACAGAATAGCTGATGATCCTGACAGTGAATGACCTACAGAATGTTTATAAACAACTAAGGTAACCAAACTTCCCCTTAGGACAAGCAAATGGACACTCTCCGCACTGATGAATTTGTGTTGCTAACCTGGAGGCCATTCACTTTAAAGAGACAAGAAATTATAAATTCCTCACCTGACATGGAAAATGCTCTCTCTCCCTAAAGCCACTTTCACCAATGAAACCCCTTTGAACTGTAAGGAACACTTGAAGTCTTAGGATTTTTTCTCCCATAACTGGACAGTGAAGGTGTTACATTTTAGTAGGCTGAGGTCAAAGATGTTGCTAACATCCTGCAGTCTGTAGTGTCACTACAAGAAAAAATATGTGGTTGGGAAATTCTACCTATGGAAGGGAGTGTACTGAACATCTATAGAGGGAGGAAAGGTATACAAAGAGAGGAAGAATATTGGTGGTTATAAAACCAGACATCCGGTACATAATTTGTTAATGAAATAAGTTCTTCAAAATAGTCGACAAGATGGCTCAATTGCATCCTGAGGGTTTCTAGCTTAAAATATTGGATTTACACATTAGAAAATGCAGACATCTGGCTCCTAGCTGGAACCAATAACCGAGAATTGTGCCATGAAATGTCGACTCTAAACAACCTTTATTTGCCTATCTGCTATATCCTCAATCAACAACTTGGATCATCAGGCACCTTGCAAAATGTCAGGACACTCATTTTTCTGGCTTCTAAGTAGACACAGAAATATGGAAAACCTGAGGTGCTTCATTATTCAGCAGCAAAATTGATTCACTGAGAGCCCGCAAGCATAACCACTTTAACTTAACAGGTGCATTAGGATAATTTGAACTGCATAATCGCAAAGCCAGAGAGCCATTCAGTCCTTGACAGATAGAAACAAGCCCAAGAAATTTAAAAAGAACAAGCTACCCAGAATAAAAACTGAAACATATGTTGAAAGAAATAAAATAATCTTACCTGACAAAAGACCTCAACATACCAATATTTTTAAAAAGAGAGAGAGGAAAAAGACTTTTAAAGAGTAAACCATACCTGATTTAAATGTTTCCAAGGTAGTGTCAGCGTACCCACAAAGCCTAGTTAAAATCTAATACAACTTTCTACAGTGAGATGTACAAAGACTAACCATCAATCCTTTCTCTCCTTTTGCTTGTTAATGGTTTGAGAATGTCATACATGAATACCTTATTTGCATCATTTTCATGCCTCCCTCACACTCTCCAACTCCTCCCATTTTCCCCTACTTCCTCTCAAATTTATGACCTCATCTTTAATTACTGTTGTTCGGTGTGTGTGTGTGTGTGTGTGTGTGTGTGTGTGTGTGTGTGTGTGTATGTGTCTACAACTCACTGACTTCATTTTTGTGAGTTGTATGTATATGTGTTTGGGGTGAGCAGTTAGATAAGATATATCCTGGAGAAGACTGGTTCTACCTCTCAGTCTATGGCTCTTCATCTTTAAGTGAGGCCTTGTAAAAATTCTGGTGACCACATTTGCATGTCAACTGATGGATCATTGTGCTGGACTTGATTATGCAATCATATTGTTGAGTTGTCATGTGTACAGCTTCCCTGTCATAACGAAAAGACACTGTTTGTCTGCAGACATTCTGGTTTTCTGGACCTTACAATCTTTCTTTAGCCATTTCTGTGATGCTTTCTGAGTTTTAGGTGAAAGAGTGGTATTGTGGGTGTGTTAATTGGAAATGAACCCTCCATGGTCAGTTGTTCTCTGAATCTTGGCCACATGTGAATGTTTATAATGATCTCCATCTACTGCAAAAAGAAGCTTCTTTGGTGAAGGATGAGAGCTACACTTATGTGTGGGTATCAGGATAAGTATTTAGAATATAGTTAGAAGTTATGTTGGTTTAGACAAATTGCAGTAATAGGTTCTCCTGTAGGGTCCATGACCTAACCAACCACCAGTAGGTAGCTAGGTTTACAGTATCAGGCACAAATTTCTTCCTATTTGATGAGACTTAAGTCCAATTAGATGGCTATTGATTAGCCATAAGATAAAAGTGCCACTATAAAATAGCTTGCTCTGCTTGTCATTACTGTAATTCATGGGCTTTACAGCTAGATTGGACTATTGATTGCTTTCCTCTATTGGCAGTTTGAATAGAACCTTCAGATTCCAGTAGAACTAGTCCACATGGACGAGATTTACAGATCAGTCCAGACTGATTTTTCCAGTTCCTATGTCTGAGGTATATAGTGTTTTCAGCAATAGGGCCTTACTTTCAAATTCAGGGAGGCAATCGTGAACAACAGCAGTGGTCTATGTTACTTTGGGTGTCTGTTGGACATTCCTGACAAACAGACCAAAGAAAATCCCATGCCTGATATAGAAATTTTGTTTTGTTTTTAAGATGGTCTGTGGCTCTTGGGGGCAGCATTATCATCCTATGTGGCCATGTGGCATAATTGCATTTAAACTATATGTGGCATACAGATATATTATAAGTACACATAAAATAAGTTTCCCTATACCCTTTTCAAACATCCTTAGTGTTATTTAGCCTTCCCTTTCCTCTATCTCTGTATTGCCCTCTCTCATTCCTCCCCAGGTGAGTTCTTTCTACATTTTTCCTATTCCCCTTTCATGGTACCTGAGTCCTGCTAGCCCCTCTATAGAGATGTTCTATTGTCATCACAGTGCTGTTCCTTCTTACTGTCCTGTTTCTGCAGTTACTCCAGGTAATTGATTCACATCTAAAGATTCAGAGCCAGGTTCCACAACTTCTCATCTCCTTGAAAGGTGGAGGAATTCATCTATCATCGTCTTATGTCTACTTCACAAACCATCTTAAATGTATAGGCATAAAGTGCCAGCCAACAGGAAGACACTGACCTTTCATTGTAAAATAAAAAAGATGGACATCTTAATTGTTGCCATTATGGTTTCTAGAAAATAAGAACAGGAGGTTTGGACAGCAGCCACCCAGTCAGTCCTGAAAAAAAAAATCTCATCATTTTATCCTTCTGCATATAAACAAAAAGACAATGGAATGGATATTTATTGAAAGCTACATAATACCAGACATTTAGAGTACAGCCAATTTCTACACTTTTCTATACTTTTATTCTATTCTCTAAACACAGAGGATTAGATTGCTTGCACTTAGAAACACTAGAAAACACTTCAGTACTACACTTTGAAGAAAATTTGAAGCAAAATCTTCAACAAGAAGAATGAAATTGCAAAAATTTGGTGCCACTATATTGATCCCAAAGACATTTGTTTACAGGATGACAGCTAAACTAAGACAATAAAGCGTTGAATGCACTGCCTGACTGTAGCCAGAAACAGACTTGTAGTCACTTCAATGTGTTGCCATGCCTCTCATCTCAGTGGATGGATATGAAGGAGTCACAAATACTAATTCTGGAGGTACAAATAACTTCTGGCCATTAGGCAAATCCACAAATACTGTCTAGCATCATGTTTAACCTTGCAAAAGTGACCTTGCCACTACTTTTCATTATGAAATGATAGATTCTGAGCAGGTAACTGCCTTTCTGAAAAATTATTAGTGTTTGATCTGTTGGTGATCAACTACTGTACTGTTATCACACTGTGACCTCCATTAAAAGTCACCCAAAAGCAGCTGAGAGGAAAGAGAATGAAGAGTAGCAGCGGAACCCAATCAAGCAGTCAGCAAGAATTCCGTTTGCAGTCACATAAGGGAAGCTCACAGAAAGTCTCTCAGTTTCTTGGAGCAACATGAAATGTTTGAGGGAAGAATTTGTTTCTCTCAATTCCAGGTAAAGAAATACTGCTTCATAATCATTACTGACCTCTTTCTTCACCTTTACACAGGTTCTAGGAATTGAATGCAGATTGTCATACAAGACATCAAGGGCCTTTATCCTCCGTTCCATCTTGCAATCCCAGTTGCAAAATATCTTAAGGTTACAATATCTGGTCTTAGTTGATGGTAATGAATATTATTTGGAATTAGTCTGTATTTAGAGTTTAAATTACATGTGGACTTTCTTATAAAGGCCTTGGTAATTTAAAAGAAACTTAAGCTAAATGAAATGACAGATAAAATACATTCAAGGAAATTTTTAATGTCCCTTATGTACTCCTGTTTGGCATCCAGTTGAGGACAATGTACAGTCTTCTTCATTATAAATTCCAAAGCTTAAAAAGAATAAAAGCTTTTAATAAATGCCTATTCTAGATGTTTAGGATTGCTTTGAAGTAACTCCAGTAAAAAAATAAAATTCCTTCCGAAGGAACTGAATGATTATTGTTTTTCAAATGTTGATGTTTGTGTGTAGATTACTATTTAAGAATGTAAATTTAAATGTTTGACTTTATTTCTGAATTCTTAAAGAAATCTGTGATGGGTCACTATTTAGAACATATGTAAGGCAAAATGGTTTTACCATCAAGTATAATGAGTCTCCTTAAGTATCATCATTTGAGAAAGAGAAAGTGCTGTCAGTGAGATAGCAAGAAAACAAAGGAATCATGGTCAATAAAGTAACTGCACAATGTTAATGACTCAGAAGGAGCCTTCAGGTTTTTGCTTAAAAGCCTGCCTATGAGTTCTGAAGGTTCACCTGAAGAGTTGTAACCTGGAGTCAAACTTCTTGAGTTCTTTGTACATATTGGGTATTAGCTCTCTAACAGATTTGGGATTGGTAAAGATCTTTTCCCAATCTGCTGGTTGCCATTTTGGCCTATTGACAGTGTCCTTTGCCTTACAGAAGCTTTACAATTTTATGAGGTCCCATTTGTCAATTCTTGATCTTAAAGCATAAGCTATTGGTGTTCTGTTCAGGAAATTTTCCCCTGTGCCCATGTGCTCAAAGCTTTTTCCCACTTTCTCTTCTATTAGTTTCACTGTATCTGGGTTTTATGTGGAGGTCCTTGATCCTTTTGGACTTGAGCTTTTTATAGGGAGATACAATGGATCAATTTGCATTCTTCTACATGCTATCTACCAGGTGAACCAGCACCATTTGTTGAAAATGCTGTCTTTTTTTCCACTGGTTGTTTTAGCTCCTTTGTCCAAGATCAAGTGACCATAGCTGTATGGGTTCATTTCTGAGTCTTCAATTCTATTCCATTAATCTCCCTGCCTGTCACTGTACCAATAGCATGCAGTTTTTATCACTATTGCTCTGTAGTATAGCTTGAGGTCAGGGATGGTGATTACCCCAGAAGTTCTTTCATTGTTGAGAATAGTTTTCACTTTTCTGGGTCTTTTGTTATTCCAGATGAATTTGGGAATAGCTCTTTCTAACTCTATGAAGAAGTTAGACCCAAGTAGACCTATTAAAATATTGGGTACAGAGCTAAAGAAAGAATTCTCTAGTGAGGATTACCAAATGGCTGATAGGCACCTAAAGAAATGTTCAACATCATTAGTCATCAAGGAAATGCAAATCAAAACAACCCTGAGATTCCACCTCATACCAGTCAGAATGGCTAAGTGCAAAATCTCAGGTGACAGTAGATGCTGGTGAGGATGTAGAGAAAAAGGAACACTCCTCCACTACTGGTGGGATTGCAAGTTTGTACAACCACTCTGGAAATCAGTATGGTGGTTCCATAGAAAATTGAACATATTACTATCTGAGGACCCAGCCATACCACTCCTAGGCATATACCCAGAAGATGCTCCAACATGTAATAGGGACACAATCTCCACTATGTTCATAGAAGCCTTACTTATAATAGCCAGAAGCTGGAAAGAACTCAGTTGTCCTTAAACAGAGGAATGGATATAGAAAATGTGGTACATTTACACAATGAAGTACTACTCAGCTATTACAAACAATGAATTCATGAAGTTCTATGGCAAATGCATGGAACTAGAAAAGAACACACATGCTGTGTACTCACTGGTAAGTGGATACTAGCCCAGAAGTTTGGAATACCTAAGATACAATTCACAGACCACATGAAGCTCAAGAAGAAGGAAGACCACAGTGTTGATACTAAGGTCCTTCTTAGAAGGGGATCAAAATACCCATGGGAGGAGATGCAGAGACAAAGTTTGGAGCAGAAACTGAAAGAAAGGTCATCCAGTGACTGTCCCACTTGGGGATCCATCCCATATACAGTAACCAAAGCCAGACACTATTGTGGATGTCAACAAGTGCTTGCTGACAGGAGCCTGATATAGCTATCTCCTGAGAGGCACCGACAGTGCCTGACAAATACAGACATGGATTCTCACAGTCATCCATTGGACTGAGCACAGAGACCTCAATGAAGGAGCTAGAGAAAGGATCCAAGGAGCTGAAAGGGTTTGCAGCCCCATAGGAGGTACAATAATATGAACTAACCATTACCCCCTGAGCTCTCAGGGACTAAACCACCAACCAAAGAAAACACATGGTGGGACCTATGGCTCCAGCTGCATATGTAGCAGAGGATGGCCTTGTGGGACATCAATGAGAGGAGAGGCCCTTGGTCTTATGAAGGCTCCATGCCCCAGTATAGGGGAATGCCATGGTCAGGAAGCAGGAGAGGGTAGGTTGGGGAGCAGAGGGGAGAAGAAATGGGGGGCGGGGTTCAGAGGGGAAACCAGGAAAGAGGATAACATTTTAAATGTAAATAAAGAAAATATCTAATTGTTGTAATCAATAGAAGCAGTGTGTCTCCTTTTGTTAAAGCCAGGTAAATAACATGGGAAGCTTGGCCAGGAAGTAAATCACAGAGTGCTCTTCCTGACACTGGTTGATCAGGGCCACATCTTGTGAATCATCCATGATGCATAGAGAAGCATCCTTATCCTAACTACTGTCTAAGTCTTGCTAAAGAGATGAGTAGGCAAGTGTAATGCCTGGGGAATGCAACACTCCCAACAGCCTCATCCCTTTCAACCAATCAGAGTATGATGCTGAAAAAAATTACTGCCTCCTCCTTTAGGCCTACTCCCCTTCCCAACCCCACAGGAAAAAAAAAATCCCAATTTATATCTCAAGTTTTTATGTTTTTGTGTTTTTGTATTTTTGTATTCTCTCCTAAGGAGAAAGAATAGTAAGCAAGCTTCATTTTTATCTGAGTAAATGATAAATTGTTAACATGGTAAGACTAGAGTTAGAAAAGATTATATTTCCTTACTACAGTAATAGTGCAACTTTGGACTGTCAGGTTATCTTACCAAAGGTGAATGTGTATAACTATGATGAGCCATCATATGCTGCAGTATTCTCCCATTGCACCAATAAGTCTGAAAATAAAGGCACCTCCATCTTTTTTTTATAGCAGTACAGATAGTCAGGACAAGAGCTTAAAATAATTTTATGATGCCTTTAATCTATTAGAAATATGACTACCCTGTCATCATTTTTAAAAACAGTATGAGAGACAGAGATAGAGAAAACGAAAAAGAGAAAGATAAAGAGAAAGAAGAGGATGAGAAAGAGAGAGATAGAGAGAGAGAAAGAGAGAGAAAGAGAAAGAGAAAGAGAAAGAGAAAGAGAAAGAGAAAGAGAAAGAGAAAGAGAAAGAGAAAGAGAAAGAGAAAGAGAAAGAGAAAGAGAAAGAGAAAGAGAAAGAGAAAGAGAAAGAGAAAGAGTGGGGAAGAAGAGGATAGGAGGCAGGGAGCATATACATGCCATAGTGCATGTGTGGAAATCAGAGGAGAACTTTATAGAGTCAGTTCTTTCCTTCCACCTTTGCTTGTGTTCTGGGAATTAAACTCATGTCATTGAGCTTGCATAACAAGTGCTTTATCACCTCAGCCATCTGGCTTGTCATTCATCTTTTTCTTAAGAAAGGATTTAGTTAGGCTCAAGATTGAGGGGCTATAATGCACCAAGGTGGAGAAGGCACAGCAGGATGAGCTCCATTCCTGTGGAAGTGTGCCACTAGGACTCCTTGTTCCCTCATCTCTTAGAGAAAGACCTCGTCATAATATCTCTAAAACATGTTTTGCTTCCTTGTATATACATTACCCTGTGCCTTTTCAATTTGGTGGGAAATACTTGAAGGGACACTCCGAAGGCTAGGGTACTCCCATTGCTACCTGTACCTATTGATTCATCAAGCATTTTGTTGAGCTTCTTGTATGTCACTGTTAGTTGTGTGTTAAAGATACAGATGAATAAGCTATGATCCACACTCATAAGCACTTTCAGCTTTTGGACTCATCAACAAACATCTGTGCAAACAAATAGCTCTATGATGAGAAACATGAGCTGTGATAAATGCATGTATAATGTACACTGGGACCCAAAGGAGGCTATCATCAATTCTGCTTACAGTATTAAGGAAAAGCTTCACAGAAGACAAATTGAACCAAAACCTGAGTAATGAGTTAGGACCAAACTAACTCCCCTTACAGGCAAGTGGTCCATCTTCAAACTGCAATGATGCTAATGAAATAGAGGGAAAGTGTTTGGCTACTTAAAATTGGCTTGTATATTTTTATTCTAAAGATATTTGTAAATGTCAGTACCTAAAACTAAGCATTAAAATGGCATGCTTTTATTCTCCTATAAAAGCAAAACAAATGTACAAATTAAATATGACCAAAGTTACAATGCTGCTAGACTCCAAATGAGCCACATTTCATTTAATGTAATGGATGGGATGGTGCCATTTCCCAGAAGCCAAACTGCTGATGCTGCATCTCCCCTCTCCCTGGCTTAGCTAATGAATATGTGTAAAGTAATATGCTTTTAAAAAGCATAGCATGCAAGAGGTTATGATGAAAAACTACAATTGCCTTCTCTGAAAGAAACTGTTACTCTTAATTCTGTGTCCCTGATAGGCACTACTATCTTACTTACTTTCTTACTTATACATGCATTTTAATTTATGTACAATACTTGAGATTGTCAAATTATTTTTTTATTTTTTATATGTACATTTAGTTGACTTGCCTACTCTCTGTGTCTCTTCTATATTAGATTCTACTTAAGATAATAGCAAGAGTGGTCACCTCCATAACATTAGATATCATTTTCAACTCTGTGCTTGAGACTACCAGACAAGTGCTCTTTTCCTCTTCTCTCCATCTTGATAAACAATAATATGCTCACTGACTCTTCCTTGCCTTTTACTTCCCAAATATCATTAATCATACTCTCCTTTTGCAAGTTGATATTTATATACTAACTTGTAGCCACTGTTGAGCCTATTATTATTAGTTTATATGTTGATTTTAAGGAGTAAAAATCAGTAAGCTTTGCAATCATTGCTTGAACCAAACGTTGATTGCTCAAATGTTGTCAGACATCCTTACATATCTGAAAGTCATCATTCTGCTTGCACTGATGTTCAATATTTTCTTTGGGGAATATTAAGTTAATTTTTCCCCTTGGAACATTGAAATGCTTGTAGTAACAGGTTTTAATAGAGTGTGTGTCTCAGTTTACCTGTGATTGACATGGTTTACATCTGTTACCTAGGAGACATGCAAGTGAAGTATCCTAGTTTGGACAGTAAATTACATGGACCTCATAACAACAAGAATTTGCTGAAAGAGAAAAATGGGCATTCTTGTTTTAGTCTCAGGACTTTTGTCTTCAAAAGTGTTTAGATTTTTCTCTTTATCATTTCTCGTTCCCCCACCCATGGAAATGCATAGATTATTAAAGCATTTTGCTTTTATGACTATTATTATATTTCTTATACTTGACCAATAAATAGGAATATTCTTCTCCATAGTTTTGTCAACACACACAAAGATACTCACTTGGGAAATAATTGGAAGGAAGTATACACACTCTCAAATATCATGAATCAATTTATGATTACTTAATTGTGTTAGAAGTTTTGGCACATGTTAGTATTTTCCAGTACTGAGGACAAAAACAGTTACATTTCTAGTAGACAGGGAAGAAATGATGCTGCTTCCTAAATAAAAAAAAATAATACCTGTAGGGGGTAAGGATTAGGGTTGAACTACGTGTTTGAGTCATGTCTCTCCCTTCATGTCTCTCCCTTCATTTCCCTCCCACAAATTATTGTAATATTCCAACCCTCACATTCCAGACTAACTTGAAAGGCTAGGAGAAAGTAGAAAAACACTCCAAGTTGATAGGACATTGCTGTTGATTGTACCACTTGGAAGAGAGAGGAGATCTTATAAGGGAAAATATTAAAATATCATTCTTGAAATTCTACTAGAATTCTGTGTCCACTAGTACACAAAATGTACTCTTTTAGTCCAACAATTTGGAGCCTTAAGAGATCAAAATGGTTATTTAGGGCATAAGTATTTAGCCTCAAACATTTTAGAAAATTCCTAAAGGATTCTCCTTAATCCTTTACTGATGAAATGTCCCTGCCCTGGAGTTGTCAGATAGATTCACCAGAAGGTTTAAGGAGATTCAGGAATCTATAGGCACCAGAAGTTCTTCGACTAAGCTCATCCCAGAGATTATTGAGACTTAGGAATGGGATACTGATATGATGATATAAAACCATTTATTTTCCATGAGGCTGAATTGCTGAGCTGTAAGGAAGGTTTAGAAATCAAATTGGACCTAGCAGAGATAAGCTTTCCTGTGTGCAATAGGAGGAAAATCTCTTAGTATAGATCCACAAAGATCATTGATACTGTCCTGAACACTGTGGTGAATCACCCAGATTTCACTTCAGAAAGGATTTACACCCCCACCTGCTGGGAATGCTTTGGACTGTTAATCTGCATCAGAGATTACCTCAACTGAATCTACCACTGTGGATTAAGGCAAACTTTTCTCTCCAGAGCAACCTCATCTAATGATATGAAATAAAGGTCCAGAGGCCAAGCTCATCCCCTAGACAACTTTGAATGGACATCTCAGCTCTAAAGTTCCTACGGGATTAGTGGGGGGACTGCCTTTCAGTCCGACCTGCTCTAGGCCAATATTAATTCTTTCCATGCAATTTGACCCCACTGATAAATGCTTCTACCTTATCTCCAAATTCCATCTGGTACCATCTAATTCTCTTTCCCAGGCAACACAATTTGTAACAAATGGAGAAAACTAACTTGCAAGTTCTTCTTTGTCCAAAATCTCCGTTTGACACTTTCAAACCTGTGAAAGAAGCTTCTTGATGACTGCATAAGATTTCAGAGTTTGCTTAGTACTGGTATATGATTGAGAGCCCTAAGTTTGAATGTAGCCTTTTGTATGAACTTTCAAGATTGCCATTGTAATGACCACACACCTTGTAACACCTGAAATATATTATGTTTCTGTAGGTCAGAATCCCAGTGAATTTAATTTGTTCCTCAAGTTCATATTTCACAAGTCAAATTGTTGGCTGGATGGAAAGCTATAAGAAATATCTATTTCTATACTTGCTGAAGCAATTTTGTTCCTATGGGTGTTGGAAGGAAGGACCCATTTTCTTGCTTGTTGTCCGTCAGAGACTGGCCCTGCACAGAGACGCTGCTTCTATTCCTTCTAATGCTTTCCATGTTCTCATTTCTTGCACTTTATTTTGCTATACCTCTTTTGGTTCTCTAGCCTTCCCCTTCTGTAGCACCCTCTTTTATAGAGGTTCATATGATTATGATGGACGTTTCTGAGCAATACTGGTCACAATGGTCAGGTCCCATTTCCAGAATTTTATCGCCAAAGCATCATGTTGGCAATACCTATTATCGGTGTTTGATTGGAAAACCTAGAGAAGCATTTTTAGGATTCAGCCTACCACATATGAAGGCTTCTATATAAAGGTGATGGCAATCTCAAGGCCCATGACACAGAATAGCTCTAATACATTGAGTATTGCTAGCGTGGGTAACTGCCTCTAAGAGCTTGACATCTTCATATAGAGCACTATAGGAAGTCCAACAAATGATGTAACACTTTTACATTTGTCCCCCATCTTCTTGAGAAATACCCCTGCATAGAACCAATACCATAAGATGATCTTTGTTTGCAATGTTTCCCAACTTCTGTCATGAGAGCATTTCTCTATTTTCCAGGACTCTCCATTCTTAAATCTCATCTCATGTAGTCCATCTGGCGTGCAGGCCTCAGGAATTCTTATTGCTTGGCATACCTCCAGATCTTCTTACCCTAAGGGAAGAGAAGGGTACATTTTCCTAAGACCCAGATTGTGCCCCACCAGTAGGTCTTTGTATTTGTTGTACTCTCTGCCTGCTTTACAACTCCTCGTGTTATTTGCAGTTTTATTTCTTTCCAACCCCTCAGAACCTCTTGTGTTCTTTTCTCTCCAGAAGAACGTCCTTGGACGCTCTTATCTACCCAAGACTGTACTCTTCCTAATTATATTTCATCCCCTCACTATATTCATTTCCTGAACAGTCGATCATAATCTGCACATTTTATTAAAACATATACTCCTTCCTTATCTACCTTCCAAAGCAGAATATAATATTGAACAAGACAAGGACAGTTTGTATTTGTCCCGTCTTGTGAGCTGCTGGATGTTCAACAAGTGATCACTGAACAAATGAGTGAGAGAGTGAGCAAACAGAAGCAAATTCCTGAGTGTCAAACCCTAGTCCAAAATCAGCCAAAGTCCATGAGAATAGGAACTCTACCTAGGAGCCCATTTGTTTTTAATTCCTTTATCTTCCCAATAAGAATATGTGAGAAAAAAACTTTGTCCAATATGAATGAATAAACTTTTGATATGCCAACCTAATAGTCAACTAAGAAAAGAGTTATGTAGTGCTAATATTTTAAATATTAAAGAAAAACAAACCATTTTATTTCATTAGCATTTAGTGATAAGAACACAAATGTGTATAGAGTTTCATGTAAACATCAATGGGTAATCTAAACTATGTGTTACAAACTTCAGGTGCTTTTCTCCTGGTAATTGTAGGTGCTGGGTAAAGTCCTGCCACTTTGCCAGCTGATGCTTACATTAAACTGATTTTGCTCGTTTACATTATAGAATTGATTCATGAGTGAGTTAGCAAACGGTGTACTTTTTCTTCCTCTACCCGGTCTTAAAACTCTCTTTGTCTTCCTCTGCCTTCTGTATGCTGAAAGGCTACCATTATGGGCTATATCATTCAACTTTCCAAGTCACTTGCTTCTAGTTCGTTCCACTTAACAGAAGGTGGATTAAAGCAGAGAATATTTTAGCATATCAAAGTAATTATTCTATTGGATCTCTCCCATAACATTTTTTCTAAGACCAAAACCCCTGTTAGGAGGACCAAGGACATGGTTCAGTGGTCCCAAAGCCTAGCTGAGGAAGCCTGGTCGTCTGAATTCTATACCCAAAGTCACGTAAGTTTGGAAGGAGAATCAATTCCATAGAGCTGTCCTCTGATGTCCACACACATGTTATGGCCTATGCCTACACACACACACACACACACACACACACACACACACACACACACACACACATCTTATCCCTATTCATAATGATAAATTAATAATTTTTTAAAAACTTTGTTAGGGGCTCTTATTTCCTGCTGTAGTAACTGCATTTCCTTCTTTTTCGCAGTGGAGGCTAAAATCATCCTGTTGTTGCTGTACACTGTGCATTAGTTACTTGTCTTGTCACTGTGCCAAAACACACTAGCTACACAACTTAAAGAAAGGAGGAATGACTTGCAGTTCCAGGGTACAGTTCTTCCAGGAAGGGGCTGGCATGACTTTGCCAACTGGACCCTAAAGCAACTGGTCACTTTGCATACACAATCTGAAATCAGAAGGAGATGAACACTCGTGCTCAGCACCCCTTCTTTTTATTAAATATGGGACCCCAGGCCACGGGATAGATCTTATTACTTTAATAAAGATCATCCACATATACATGTTATCATTTTACCTAATTGCAAAGAGTTTACATCCCACAAGTGGGTTGTAAAATCACGTATGCCTATTGATGTGTCCCAGTTTTTATACTAGAATTTTATAAAAATACACAAGGACCTACATTAGAAACTCATGAGTGAAAACACTAACCCAGCCTTAGCCATGACACACCCTATAAATAAATAATCATTCCAACAGGCTAATCCACCCAATTGTGTTTCCCATCTATCCTCTTTAAACTCATGGTTAATGTTAGTCTTCCAACTCAATATAATCTAGCAAAACCCTCAGAGGCATACCCAGAAGTTAACCTATTCTAGGTAATCTATCACAGGTGAGCACATGGCTTGTCTCTTAGGTAATTCTAGATGCTCATAAGTTGACAGCTAATATTAACCATCAAACACTTGGGGCCCAACATCACTCAAGAGTTTCCTTAACTCTATCTATCCCTTAAATCCACTCCTTCAGTACAACAATGTCTTCAAAATTCCCAAGTGGGTGAATTATTTTCTGCTTCCACTCTGACCTATATTCTTTTTTTTAATTCCAATGCCATGTTACATGGGCAATTATGGGGACAGAGAAGCTGGAAGGGGAACGATTTCCTGGGATATTGTCTCCTACCAGCTGTTTGTGACCACCCAGGACAGCAGGCAAATGCCTTCTGTGGGTCTTTTTTTCCCTGTCTTCTTACTTCTGATGTTTTAAAAGATAGAGGATGGCAAAATAAAAATAGTTTACAGTTGGAGAGAGATTTTCTTTTCTACTAAGAAATGAGACCCAGGAGCTTGAAAGCTAATTTGCATTTCTTTAAATGAGAAAGCTTAGCTTGAGTACTTACTTTTGAATGCTTAATTGTTCAGCTTTGGAGCATTCTCATTTATTTTTGAATGATAATAAATCATTTGAATGGCCTATTTTGTTTATAAAGGGTTTCATTTGGCTACATTTCAAAAATTGCAACATGGCAAACAATACTTGTAATATGAATGGTTCAGAAAACAAACAAAGAGCTGATAGAGCTTGCATTCTTTGAATCAGTATAAATGGACCCTAGTTCTTGAACAAAGCTCTTCCAGATAAGCATGTATCATTTCCCCTAATTGCAAAGAGTCCGCTTCCAAAAAATGGGTTGTAAAATCCTGTATGCCTGTTGATGTAACTCAATTTTTATCCTAGAATTTTATAAGAATACATGAGCACTTATACATGGAAAATTCCTTGGCTTTTTAGCATAAAGACATCAATAAAGTGGAGACACTAGCATAGCCTTAGCTCTAACATGTTCTAGAAATAAGAATACCAACAAGCTAATCCACCTTATCATGCTTCAGGTTTCTCATCTTTAAAGCAATAGCAATAAAACCATCCAACTTCAAAAGCATTGAGATGGTTTACATTTCTTGTAAGAAGATCTTGAGACAGGAACAAGAAAACAGATGGTTCATTTAAGACGCAATCCCAGGAAACAGAAATTAGCAGAGTGAGTCAGAGAAAAATACTGTGTGAGTGAGCTTGTTACAACCGTGGGTAATTTGACTTCAAACACATCAGAAGTTCTCTTAGCATCCATAAAGAATGTTCCTCACCTCAGGATCAGTGCTTTGCTCAATGCACAACTAGACAATGTGCAGAGTGAGAGCCTTTAGAACACTCCAACCTAAATGAGAGGTCTCTATCAAACCCCTCCTCTCAAGACTCGGAGATCTATTCAGAAGAGGAGGTTGAAAGATTGTAAAAGCCAAAGAAGACATGACTCCAAGGAAAGATGTCTTCCAGACACAATAGGATGGGTCCACAAAAGAACTCACAGAGATCATAGCAGCACACACTAGACCTGCACACAATGTCAGCAAGAAGAAGGGGAAGTGGACATAAAGTTCCACCCCTACCCAAAAAGCTGTTTACAATTAATACCCACTGACAAAGGGAAAATCAGGTTTCTCCAATTGATTGGGTATATCATTGAGTATAACTCATTTGGTTTATCAATAACACTTTAAGTCAGGCCTCATGCACAGGAGTAGGTGGCCAAGACAAAAAACACCCAATGGTATTTCTGTGGTGCTTTGTTTTATTTGCTTTGTTTTGGCTTTTTGTTTTGTTTTGTTTTATTTTGTTTGTCTTATTGGATTTCTGTTTGTTTATTTTAATTTTTATTTCTGTGGAAGTTTTTGTTTCTTGGGTTCTTTTGATTGTCTTTGATGACTCTTTTGGATTTATTTTATTTTATTTTGGAGAAAGCTAGAACTTAAAGTTGGGTAGATAGGGAGGCAGGGAAGATCTGGAGTAAATGGGACAGGGGAAAACTTGATAAAAAATATGTTGTATGAAAAAGAATTTAATAGAAATAAACAACTACTACTTAAAGCTCTTCTGAAGCCAAGGCATTGGTCATTGAGCAATGTATTTACTCAGGTAACTTTCTACTTGTTGAAGATTATTACTAGATCTTAACTTTCTAGCACTTCCTCTTTCGGTTGTGCTTATAACGATGTTAGATTGATCCACTGGAACCATGGGGCAAAAAATGAATATTTCATGCCTTTGAAATTGAATACCTATAGGGCCCAGAAAACTGTCCACCACAGAAGTTCTGAATGTGATACAGAGCAATGTTTATGTTACAACAAATATATACTTCAAAAGAGAGGGCCCAAACCAAGACAGGTGTGGAGAGAGAAAGGAAAGGAGTAAGGTTTCAAGAGGCATCTGAGATCAGTGTAGTAAATTTTATGACTACCAAAAGGGAAAGAAAAATGTGGATTAAGCTTTATAGTTCCCATGCTACAAAGATGAAACAGCCTTCATTGACCATTTATGGGAAGACACATGGAGAAAGAAATGGTCCTAATGCCAATATAACTGCATGAAAATTCTCCATTGACTCATGTTGACTCCCGTTTCCTACCTAGAAGGATATCCATGCATGAGGTCTTTCTGGCCACTTAATTTGAGAAAAATTCATCTCTCTGAAATGAGATAATAAAACGTGCTTGGATAATCCAGTCCTTTCCTCATCTCCCTTTCCTATGATAACTTTTGCAATGGTTGATTTTAATTATCAACTGGAAACTATCTAGAATCACGGGGAAGGAGAGTCTTAATGAAGGGTTATCTAAATTGGATTGGCCCATGGGAAGGTTTCTGGAGGATTGTCTTAATTTTCTTAATTGAATTGGAAAAACTCAGCCCCCTGTGGTTGACAACATTCTATGGATTTGGGTTCTGGACTGTAAGAGAAGAAAAAGTGAGCTATGTAATAAGCATGTGTGCTTTTACTTCTTCGTGTTCTTGACTGTGCATGTGATGTGATTATCTACTCCAAGTCCAGCACTTGACTTCCTCAGAGTAATAAAACTGTAAGCCAAATAAACCTTTTGGACAGGTTATCACAGCAACTGGAAATTAAACTACCTTAGCTGCCTATAGAGAGCATTGGGGTCTGGTTGCCTTCATGCCTGCTCTTGTGTAAGAAGTTGGTAATTTCTAGGAAGACATGTGAGTTGTGACAATCAGGCTGTTTTTTTATGCCAATCAGTGTTAAGAACTCCATTTGTGGGCCATCAAGATGGCTACAATCCACCAAAACCCATGGTGGAGAAAAAAAAAAAAAAAACAGTAAAAGTTAACTTTTAACCTCTACATATGTGCAGTAGCATACATATGCCTATACACAAGCATGCACACTCACCACCACCACCATCACCAGAAATCACAATAATAATAATAACAATAATAATAATAATTTTAAAGGTAAGAAAAGTCTACTTATCCAAAAATACAAGCCATGTTCTTGAATATTATAAATATCGACTTTTCTTGTGGGTTTAGTAATAGAGATAGTGTTAGTACTTCTGACCCCACACACACACACACACACACACACAAGTGAACATCAACCAGAAAGAGCTACCAAAGTCAGCAGGTAAAAGTTCATTTTAGAAAGGCCTTGGTAATAAACAGAGAGCTGTGGTCATTATTAAGACATTCACTATGTTGGGAAATTGAGAAATTAGAGTGTACACATTTCTAGGAACTTAACAAAAAGAGAATCTAATTTCTGGAAAAGTGACCTTAACCGACCAAACATTCAATAATATATTTAATCAGAGTACATGGGCAGAATAGATTAGAATACTGGAAATATAAAGGGATGGGGGAAATGAAACATTTCAGAATGCCATTTTAGGACATCAAATTCACCAAAAGGGATGACATTTTCAAGCTATTTCTCTTTCAAGGTCAGACAACCAATTTTCTGTTACCAAGCATCTTGGCAGAATTATTATCTGTTTGTGTTTGAAAGGGCCTTAGGAAATTAATCCAGCTCCCTTATTTTTCTTTCCCCTGCAACCAGGGTAGACAAAGGTTTTCATAAAGAGTCATATTGTAAATATTAAGAGTACTACAGGGTTTATATCACAATTTACCTTTGTTATTCTGACAATGAAAGCAGCCATAGATGTTATCTTAACAGAACGGGTATGGTTGTGTGCCAGAAAAATATTATTGGAATAAAATAGTCACCGTTACTAGATTCAACCTGCAAGCTGTGTGTGCCATCCCCTGCTTTAGCCTAATGATCCTTAAAATATGATGTGAACACTAGTACCTGTCCAAACCAAGAACTGGTCATAGTCTACAATGAAACAATATAGAAACTAATAATAAACATTTTAAACTCTTTATTACAGCAACATAAAAGCAGATGAAAAAAAAAAAAAACCCAAGTTTCTCAGTTCCTGCTCCAGTGACACCGCCCTATAATACAAGGATTCCACAGTCTACAAGAGTAGGTTCAAGCTTTTTAGCCTGAAGCACGGGATCACAGATGTGGCCTTGAGTCCTTAAGTCTTCTCGCCAAATTAGATGACGGCATGCTAAGTGCTTTTCTGCCAGACTACAGAATAGAGTCCTTCAATTTCTAAACTTGGTTCATATGTTTGGTCTTACTAGACTCCACAATGGTGCTGCATGCCAGTCTGCCCTTTTTCAAGTATTTGTTTATGATCATGCAACTTATAACTTACATGGATGTAAAAAAAAAACTAAAAATGAAAATTAATGACAGTTATTTCTTTTTTATTTCCACATCATAGCAAAGTTGTTATAAGAATAATCCATGTCTTTCAAAGAATCAAAAAAAAAAATCACATTATGCCAATATTGTATATGCCTTCTGGTCCTTGCAATACACCCAGAAAACCCAAATATACATAGGACACACACACACACACACACACACACACACACACACACACACACACACACACAAACACAAACACTCCAGATGGCTGTAAAAAAAATCCAGTGAGTAATGAGGGCAAATGTAATGTCAGTGAAAGAAAGAGCTACTAACATAATTTGCAGAGGGTTCTTAGAGGCCTACAAGTCTATATAATGCCAAGGATTCATTGACTGTGTCAGCAAGATCCACTTAAGAAATGGTTACTTTAAAATGAATGAAAAATATCAATTCCTAAATGAAAAGGCAGACTCTGGCTAATACAATTGAGCTGGTGAGATAAAACGACCACAGAACAGTAGGTCAAGGATCAGTTTTAGACACAATTGCTTGAATTTTATTTGGGGGACATTTTGATGCTTCATGGTCTCAATTTCAAACTCTGATGATGTAGTGATATTGGTGAGTGATTTGTGTACCTTGGGCCAGTGTTTCATCTGAATAAATTCTACATAGAGTAGACATAATTAATATGACATATTTATTATGGACTTTGACTCATATCCATGGACTTATTTTTAGTTTTATAACTTTCTCTTTCTTTCGCTTAAATAGAATCCAGAACAGCCTTTGTTTGGTAACATGGCAAACTTACATGTTTTATTTTCTTTCTAAATATTTGTATAAAACATCCCTTGTTAAGAAGTGTTCCAGCCAGGCAGTGGTAGCGCACACCTTTAATCCCAGCACTTGGGAGGCAGAGGCAGGTGGATTTCTGAGTTCAAGGCCAGCCTTGTCTACAAAATGAGTTTCAGGACAGCAAGGGCTACACAGAGAAACCCTGTCTTGAAAAACAGAAAAAAAAATAGAGAAGTGTCCCATGATTTGTATATCCTATGACTCTGGTGAGCCATTTCATTTAATTAGCACAAATGAATACTGAGTTTGATTTTTAATTTAATTATTTTTGAAAGAGTATAATATAATTATATATGTATGTATATTATATATGTATGTATATATTCATAAATACAACCTGCTCAGTTTGCACACAATGTTTTGTACATATGTTTTCAGGGATAGCCATTAGGTATTGGATAACTAATTGGTGTGCTATGCTGTTCCCTGTGAAGACTATTTCTGCCACTCTCAGAGTTCTTTAGTTGCTTATAGTTCTTTTTTTAGGATTGAAGTCTCTTCTACTTCAATGTGTCTATTATTTTATCCTTTTTCACCTCATGTTGAAGAAGTCATGTTGATGTTGGTGAGACTTTACAGGTGTAGTGTCTAACGATCTTAGGAGAATTGTTACATTGATAGGAGACACAGTTTTACAGTAAACTCCCTGACCCTCTGGTTCTTACAGTCTTTCTGAACTGTCTCCCACAATGATTCCTGAGCCTTTTTTTGGGGGGGGGGGAGACAGGGTTTCTCTGTGTATCCCTGGCTTTGAACTCAGAAATCTGCCTGCCTCTGACTCCCAAGTGCTGGGATTAAAGGCGTGCACCACCACTGCCAGGCGATTCCTGAGCCTTAGTGTAGGACTTGTTTTGTAGATGTATCCATTGAAGCTGAACTCCACAGCTCTGCATTTTGATTGGTTTTGACTTTCTGTAATGGTCTCAGTCTGCTGCAAGGAGAGGTTTCCTTCTAGGGGTAAGAACTACAGTTATCTGTGGGTATAGGACAAATATTTAGAATTTCTTTAGGTATTATTCTGGTTTAGTAAAGTAGCCATTGTAATTTCTCCTCCAAGATCCATGACTTCACTAGCAGTGAGTGATTTACTATGTTTCTACTACCAGGTATGATTTCTATCTTTTGGAGTAGGTCTTAGATCCAATTCAAGAGCTGTAGCTTACCATCAAGGTATGTAATGCCACTATTGCATCCTTGGAGTTATTGATATGGTTTATAAGTGTCATAGCTGGGTAAGACTGTTTGAAGCTTGCATGATGCCTTCAAGTACCATGAAAACTAGTTTTCAAAGACAAGGGTTTTAAATCAACTCAATTTCAGGAGTCTTCAAGCCCTTTGTCTGAGGTACATTGTGTCTTTATGAGTAGGGACTTACCATTCCACATCTGGAGAACAACCAAGGGCAGTATCATTTGCCCGTAATGTGGGTTAGTCTCTAGAATAAAGAACTCAGAAATGAAAGAATTAAAAAAATTACCCATCTAAAAATGGGCCTGAGACCTGAACAGATATTTTTCAGAAGAAGCAAAACCTTTTAAAGTATTTCATCATCCATAGAAATTAGGAAAATGCAAATTAAAACTACTTTGAGATTTCCTCTTACCCCAATCAGAATAGCAAAGATCAACCAACCAAGAACAAGTGCTAAAGAGGGTGCTGGGGAAAGGGAACCCTCATTCACTGTTGGTGGGGTTGCAAACTGGTTCAGTCACTCTCCAGAGTGAATCAGTTGGGAGAATTCTCAAACAGCTGAAAACAAATCTCCCATATAATTCTGGTATACCACTCCTTGGCATCTAGTCAGAGGACTCAGAAACCCACTCCACAGATACTTGCTCAACAGTGTTCATTGCTGCTCTATTCACAATGGCTAGAAAAAGGAAACAATCTAAATGTCCTCCAACTGATATACACAATGGAATACTATTCAAATGTAAAAGAACATGAAATCATGCACTTTGCTGATAAATGGATACAACCCAAATACCCATTGATTGATGAACTGATGAAGAAAATGTGGTGAGTGCAAACTTGTACAACCACTCTGGACATCCATCTTTTCTCAGAAAACACCAAATAGTTCTACCTCAAGACCCAGCTATACCATTCCTGGGCATATAGCCAAAAGATGTTCCACCATACCACAAAGACACTTATCCAACTACCTTCATAGCAGTTCTATTCATAATAGTCAGAAACTGAAGCAACCCAAATGTCCCTCAAGTGGAGAAAAGATAAAGAATATGTGGTTCATTTACACAATGGAGAACTACTCAGCTATTAAAAACAATGACTTCATGAATTTTGGAGGCAAATGGATGGAACTTGAGAATATCATCCTGAGTGAGGTAACCCATACCCAAAAGGTCATGCATGGTGCATATTCACTTATAAGTGAATATTAACCAGAAATTTCATGATTCCCATGCTATACTCCACAGACCCAAAGAAGCTAAACAAGAAGGAAGGCCCAAGCAAAGATACTTGAATCACACTTAGAAGGGAGAATAAAATAATCATAAGAGGCATATGGAGGGAGAGAACTTGGAGGGAGGGTGATGGAGAGGAAAAGGGGGGTGATGAGATGTAGGGAGAGCAGGGGAGAAAGAATGGAAATCCACACAGGGTGGGGGAGGGGGGAATATACCAGAGACATAGGGCAGGAGGAGGCTCCAGGGGCCTATGAGAGTGACTCTAGCTGAGACTCCTAGCAGTGGGGAATATGGCTCCTGAAGTGGCCACTGCCTGTAACCAGGCAGGATGTCCAGTAGAAGGATAAAGACAGCAATTCACCCACAAAACCTTCAACTCAAAATGTGTCCTGCCTACAAGATGTGCAGGGACAAGTTGGAGCAGAGTTGGAGGGGATGGCCAACCAATAACTGCCACAAATTGAGACTCATCCCATATGAGAGAGCCATCCCCTAACACTATTGATAATATCCTGCTATACTCAAGGACAGGAGCCTAGCATAGTTCTCCTCTGAGAGGCTCTACCCAAATGCTGACTGAAAGAGGTACCTACACCTGCAGCCAAGCATTAGAAAGTGCTCTGGAAGTCTTATGGAACAGTTTCTTGACAGATTCACTCCATGGTCTGTTTAGTGCTTTATTTTTAACCATTCTACACGGTCTGTAGTAGTGGTCTATTGTGCCTTTAATTTTCATTTTCCTTATGACTAATTATTTTTAAAAATGTTTTTATGTGTTTGCTGACCCTTTATACTGCATTCCTGTTGAAGGATCTTTTCAAGTCCTTTTACTCAATTTTTATTGAATTCTTTCTTTTTAAAGTTGGGCTATGGGAATTCTAGAGTTTTCTAGTCTATCATAGTGAAAACAATTCTTAACAATAAAAGAACAGCTGGAGGAATCACCATCCCTGACCTCAAGCTTTACTACAGAGCAATAGTGATAAGAAAAAAAAAATACAATGGTATTGGTACAGAGACAGACACATTGATCAATGGAATAGAATTGAAGACCCTGAAATAAAACCACACACTTGCAGACACTTGATCTTTGACAAAGAAGCCAAAAATATACAATGGAAAAAAGAAAGCATCTTCAATAAATGGTGTTAGTCTAAATGGCTATCTGTGTGTAAAAAAAATGAAAATAGACCCTTATTTGTCATCGTGCACAAAGGTCAAGTCCAAGTGGATCAAAGACCTCAACATAAAACCAGATACATTGAATCTAATAAAAGAGAAAGTGGCAAAGAGCATTGAACTCATTTGCACAAGGGGAAATTTCCTAAACAGAACTCCAATAGTTCATTCTCTAAGATCAACAATTGATAAATGGGACCTCATGAAACTGGAAAGCTTCTATTTGGCAAAGTACATAGTCAATTAGACAAATCGGCAACCTACAGATTGAGAAAAAAATCTTCACCAGCCTCTCATCAGATAAAGGGCTAATAGCCAAAATATATAAAGAACTTAAGAAGCTAATCACCAAAAAAAACAAACAACACAATAAAAAAATGGGGTATAGAACTAAACAGGAAATTCACAAAAAAGGAATCTTGAATGGCTGAAAAGCACCTAAAGAAATGTTCAAAGTCCTTAGTGATCAGAGAAATGCAAATCAAAATGACCCCGAGATTCCAACTTAAACTAATCAGAATGGCTAATATCAAAACCACAGGTTCATAGTGGCCTTATTTGTGATAATCAGAAGTTGGAAATAACCCAGATGTCCCAAAACAAAGGAATGGATACAAAAAATGTGGTTCATTTGCACAATGGAGTACTACTCAGCTATTAAGAACAAGAACATCCTGAGTTTTGCAGCAAATGGATGGAACTATAAACCACCAACCAAAGAAAACACATGGTGGGACTCGTGGCTCTAATTGCATATGTAACAGAGGATGGCCTAGTCAGTCATCAATGGGAGGGAGAGGCCCTTGGTCCTGTAAAAGTTCTATGCCCCAGTATAGGGGAATGCCAGGGCCAGGAAGTGGGAATGGGTGGGTTAGTGAGCAGGAGGAGGGAGGTGGTGATAGGGGGTTATCAGATGGGAAACGAGGAAAGGGGATAACATTTGAAATATAAATAAAGAAAATATCTAATAAAAAAGAAAGAAAATATCATCCTGAGTGAGGTAACTTAGACCCAAATGGACATGCATGGTATGTACTCACTAATAAGTGGATGTTAACCAAAACAAACAAACAAACAAACAAAAGTACAGAATACCCAAGATACAGTCTATAGAACTCAAAAAGGTCAACATGCTGAAGTGCCCAAGTGTGGACGCCTCAGTCCCACTTGGGAGGGAGAAGAAAGCGATCACAAGTGGGGAAGGAGGGAGCGACCTGGGAGGGAAAGTGGACAGGGGTGAGTGGGAAGCTGATTTGATATTGGGTCAGGGAAAAGGACTGAAGCCCTGGGGGGGGGGCAGCAAAAAGAATGAAAACTGGCAACCTCCAGAGATAGGAGTTTTGGGAGACCCTCCAGAATGCACCAGAGAACTGGGAGGTGAGAAACTCTCAGGACTTAAAGGAAAGGACTTTAGATGAAATGCCTGAAAGTAGGGAGAGGGAACTTGTAGAGCCCACCTCCAGCAGGAAGATAGGGCATCAAATGATCAACAGGGAGGGGGGCATCCCACAGTCACAACTCTGACCCATATTTGTTCCTGTCTCAAAGAATTACAGGGATGGAAATGGAGAGGAGCCTGAGGAAAAGAAGGTCCATCTACAAGCCCAAAGTGGGATCCAGCTCAAGGGGAGGTCTCGAGACCTGACACTATTACTGAGGCTATGGAGAGCTCCCCAAAATGGTCCTATCATGACTGCCCTCTGAAAGACCCAACAAGCAGCTGAAAGAGTCAGATGCAGATATTTGCACCCAACCAATGGACAGAAGCATCTGCCCCCTGTTGTTGAATTAGGAAAGGCTGAAAGAAGCTGAGGAGAAGGGTAATCCTGTAGGAGGACCAGAAGTCTCAATTAATCTGGACCCCTGAAATTTGTCAAACACTGGACCACCAAACAGACAGCATAAACCAACTGATATGAGGTTCCCAACACACATACAGTAGAGGACTTCTGGGTCTTCATTCAGAGATGATGCCCCTAACCCTCAAGAGACTGGAGACCCCAGGGAGTTTACAGGTCAGGTGGGGTATTGGGTAGGGGGTGGGGAGAAGATATGGGATGTCGAACAGTCAGAGAGTGGACAGGGGGAATAAAATATGGAGTGTAAAAAGAATAAATAAATAAATAAATAAATAAATAAATAAATAAATAAATTTTTAAAAGAAAATTATTTAATTGGAAACACAGGAGAGCCTGTGGCCAGATTACTGGACCCCAGAAAAAAAACATGCATTGCACTAAATGAGTTATGTGCAGTATAAAAAAGAAGCTTTGAAAATATTTGTAAGAACATTTGACCTGAATAAATGTATTTTGGTTCACAATGTTTTACTTTTCCTTCACCCGTATATACTGTTTCTGCCCTTTACCATACTCCAAAGAACCTATATTTTGCTCACAAAACTTGCATATATTTTCAACTAACAACTGAGTCACATAATTTCTGCCACTTATTTCTACAAAATCCCCAGTATTCCAGTCGAATATATGAAAATAGATGGGGAATAGATGAAGTTCTCACACTACTATCAAGCCTGCTGGTCAAAAACAGTTTGATTTGCAAAGCCCTGCCTGAGTGGATGGGTCAGTGTTTATTATTGTGGATTTACCTCTTCTAAATCAAATCAATGAGCCAACAAGTCTTTATTGAGTACTTTAAATCATCTCTATAAGGCATTACATATTAAATTCCAGTTCACAAATCCAATTCAGTTTTTTTTCCTAAGTTTTATTTGCTTTCTTTTTGAAAGCTTGTATTAAGCCCTTTCATCATTTTTAGCTTCTAGATAACAAATGGGGAAATGAAATTATTTCCCAGAAACTTGACATCACCATAATTCCAATACAAGTAACAACAATAATAACATTAATAAAAGCATTAACTTTTCATAATAATTCATAGCATGTGAATACAATTCAATTATACTTAAGGACTACTTCATAGGACTGTAAATTACCTTTGTGTTTCACTGATGAGAAAATAGTTTTTAAAAGTAAAGAAACGTATCTAAGAAAAGGGTGAGGCAAGATGTCAGAAAAGTCTCTCCAGGCATTGATGATCTGATCATCTCCCTAGATACATACCACGTTCAACTGTTGCAGTTTGAATAAGAATGGATAACATAGGCTCATACATTTGAATGCTTTGTCATCTATGAGAGACAAGCACTACTTGAGAAGGAGTAGGGAGGTGTGGCCTTTTTGAAGTAGGTGTTGCTTTGTTGAAGGAAGTGCCTCACCTGAGTGGGCTGTGAGGTTTGAAAACCTGAAACCAGGCCCAGCCCCACCCCCTCTCTCTGCTTCCTGCAGATCCAGATGTAGAACTCTCAGCTCCTTCTCTAGCACCTTGTATGTCTGTGTGCCTTCATGCTTCCCACCATGAAAATGATGTACTAAACTTCTGAACTGTAAGCCAGCCCCAATTACATGCTTTCCTTTATAAGGGTTGTCATTGTGCCTTTTCACAGCAACAGAACCTTGACTAAGATATCAGCTTACCTTGACAAGAGTTAAGGAAACCAGATAACAGAACATAGTCCCATATTTTACCATCATAAAAAAAGATTAATGCAAGAGTTCTTCAATTCTAAGTAATGTGAAAAGAGCTGCCTCTTACAAATGTAAGAGCATAAGGAAATTCAGCCCAGACCTTAGACTTGAAAGCTAGTACCCAGACTGCCATGGTGAAATCAGATGCCATATAGAATTCCCTAGCACCTATCTCTCTGGCAATAAGTGCAGACTGAACCAGTAGAACTGCATATAAAGCAGACAGATGACTGCCTCCACCTCCCTTCCTCCAGCTTCAGGAAACAGAGTGAAACAGAACACCATCCATTTGGTACTAGGCACAAAATGAACACAAGACTTTTTCAAGAGACACTGTTGAGTCAGCTGTGAGAAGACTCAACACTGGACAGAAAACAGTGACCTTGTACACAGACCAGTACTCATAGACTGTGCTTCCAGATCTGCTCTGGTACCATGCAAAGACCTATGCAGTGGTATAACAGGTATCACTGCTCATCTTACAATGAACCCAGGGTGTTCCCTCTCTAGACTGCACAGGTCCCTGAGGCTGTGAGACTCAGGGGGAACCTAGCTTAGCATCAAATCAACCTCAGTGGCCAAGGGACTATCTCAGTCATCAATTAAAAACCCCAGAAGCACAATTACTTTCAAATCAACGTTCCCACAACTAGACCCTCCCCACCAGATCTGCCATAGCACCAGGATACTGATATGTTAATGATCCAACCTATATCACCACTAGCTGATCTGTAGACCAGCATGCCTTCATGAGACTCCAAAAGTCCTATGGTTGTTGACACTCAGATGTGAACCAATTTAATCAGCCTTAGTAGTCAAGGGACTGTCTTTAACATCACTTCCATGAACAATATATAACAAAACAAGATTACAGGTAGGGAAATTGGTAAAGATACCACAATAGATGTTATTAGATACAGTATCAGATTAGTGAAATCTAACAGTAATCACATGCTAATAGCTTCCATCCCTCAGTCAGTACCTGAAGATGTTACCTCAAAAATAGCTGTAATGTCAGATGGACCTACCAAACTTCCTATCTTGGCCTCCATCACCTTGGGATAGTTGTAGAAAGTTGAGATACAAGTTGACCTCAGCAGTAGGCAATGGACCCTATCCTTACCTGGGGAGAATCTTGGCCCACTGGGAACATTTTGGTGTTAGCAACAGGTATGAATGACATAAGAGCTTAAGGCTGTGTAGTGGTTTGAATGAGACATGCCTTTCATATGTACATGTATGTAAATACTTAGTTCCCAGGTGGTGCTACTCTTTGGAAAGATTATGGAGACTTTAGGAAATGTAGCCTTATATCACTAGGTGCAGGATTTGGTGATTTATAGCCTCAGCTTACTTCCTGTTCTCTCTCTCTCTCTCTCTCTCTCTCTCTCTCTCTCTCTCTCTCTCTCTCTCTCTCTCTCCTTCCTGTAGATGGATGAAAATGTGATCTGCCAGCTTTCTGCTCCTGCCTTCTGCCATGCCTCCCCCATTATGAGGGACACTAGGTCTCTGGAATCATAAACCAAAATAAAATCATCCTTAAGTGACTTTTTGCCATGGTATTTTATCACAACAACAGAAAACTAATTAATAATAGGCTGGTCTACCAGAGGAATTCTCCCCCCAGAGGCAGGAAGACAATTGTGTGAAATGAGAGCTCTACACAGCAAGGGAACCTGTCAGCAGAGTGAAGGAATGGCCTATACAGTAGGAGGAAATCTTTGCTTGAGGCAGAGAGTTAAGAGAAGATAAAGAACTGTACAAATTAAACACTCGAAATCCCAAACTGAAACACAACAAATAGGCTAATAAAGTGACAGGCAGTTACCAAAGGAAAGAAAAAGAATCAGCAAGTGTGTGAAAGTGTTTAATATCCTTAACCATAAGGGACACACAAATTAAAACTACTTAGAGATTTCATCTCATCCTGGTCAAGATGTGGCTACTATCAAGAAAAGACAAGACAGAAAATGCTGGTGAGGTTGTGGGGATAGAGGAACCTTATTTACTGAAGGCAAGAGGGTCAACTTGCATAGCTACCAGAAATCCATATGGACACTTCTTGAAAAACTAAAACTATAGCTACCGAGATATACCACTCCTAGATGGATACACAAAGAACCCTAAGTGCTACCTTAAAGATACAGGCACATTCATGTTTATTGCCACATCATGAAACAAGAATGGGAATTGTAAGAAGGAAAAAGATAGAATAAAAAAAAAAAAAAGCCTATGATATGGGCTGGAGAGATGTCTAGGCCATTAAAGGCTAGGCTTAGAACCCAAAAGATAAGAATACCTATCATATGGAAGCAGAAGAATCACTGGGAGAGAAGGAACCAATGGGGAGATCAGGGAAAGAGGAGAGGGAAAGTGAGGTACTGAATCAAACTTAAAGTTTGCACTTATTTTTCGGTTGTGAACCTAGCCATTAATATCTGAGCCATCTCTCCAGCACAAAGTATGTATTTATAAAAACTCCATGATGAAATCTATTTTTTTTTGTACAAAATTCAAAGAAAATAAATAATCAAGTGCCAATCCTTGGAACTTTTTCTTTACAATTATTTTGTTTATATTTCCCATCCCCCAAGCCCTCCCACTCCTCCCTATCCATCTCTCTCGTCCTTTTCCTGTTTCTGCCTTCCTCTTTAAATGAGTGAAAACCAAACCAACCAAACAAACAAACAAGGCCAAAATGAAACAAGACATACACACACCACCACCAACACCAACACCAACAACAAACATGGATTTGATTTTGTGTTGGCCAACTACTCCTGGGCGTGGGGCCTATTCTAGAGTGTGGTTGATCTACCAATGGCACTCCATTGGAGAAAGCTGATTTTTCCTTGGCCAGTGGGTATCAGTTAAAAATAGATTTTTGGTTAGGAGTAGGACCCCATGTCTACTTTCCCATTTCAGTGCTGTGACACCATCTGTCTTGAATTTGTGTAAGCCCTATGTTTGAAGCCACATTCTCCATGACTTCATGTGTGCATAGGTCTTAGTTGTGTCTGGAAGACACTGTTTCCTTGGTGTCATCCATCAGCTGTGGCTCTTATAATCTTTCTACCTCCTCTTTTGCATAGATCCCAGAGCCATGAGGGGACAGGATTGATGGTGACATCCCATTTAAGACTGAGTGTGAAGCTTCATTCTCTTTTTCTTTCTGTATTCTTTTTAAATTAATTCAGTTATTTATTTACTTTACATCCTAATCGCAACTACCCCTCCCTCTCTTCCTCCCAGTCTCTCCCTCTCACACCCTCTCCCTCCACATACATACACCCTTTCTCCTCAGTGAAGAGGAGGCCTCCTATATATTAATCTGCCTTTGGGTGTCAAGTTGCAGTAGGACTAGGCACATCTTCTACTGAGGCTAAACTAGGCAGCCTAGTTAGGGAAAAGGGTTCCAAAGGCAGGCAATGTAGTCAGAGACAGCCCCAGCTCCTGCTTTAGGAGTCCCACATGAAGATCCAGCAGCTCAAGTGTTACATATGTGCAGAGGGCCTGAGTCCTTTCCATGCGTGCTCTCTAATTGGTAGTTCAGACTCTATGAGCCTCTAGGGCTCAGATTAGTTGATTCTGTAGATTTTCTTGTGTTGTTCTTGAACCCTCTGGATTCTTCAGTCCTTCCTCCCCCTTTCCCACAGGATTCCCCAAGCTGCACCTAAGGTTTGGCTATGGGTGTTAGCATCCGTTTCCATGAGTTTCTGGGTGAAGCCTCTTTGATGACAGCTATACTAGCCTACAGTCTGGTTGTCCCTGGTTCTTGCAGGAATTCAGGAAGGCAGGCAGAGTTGTAGGCTGGAAAATAGAGCACAGGGACAAGGTGCTGTTGGGTATGCTACAAGAGGACTTTGGATCTTCATTCTTTAAAATAAAAGAGATTTATTTATTTATTTATTATATGTAAGTACACTGTAGCTGTTTTCAGACACACCAGAAAAGGGCATCTGATCTCATTATAGATGGTTGTGAGCCACCATTTGGTTGCTGGGATTTGAACTCAGGACCTTCAGAAGAGCATCTCTGAGCCATCTCTCCAGCCCTGGAGCTTCATTCTTTTTTTTTTTTTTTTTTTTTTTTTTTGGTTTTTCGAGACAGGGTTTCTCTGTAGCCTTGGCTGTTCTGGAACTCAGTCTGTAGACCAGGCTGGCCTCGAACTCAGAAATCCGCCTGCCTCTGCTTCCCGAGTGCTGGGATTAAAGGCGTGCGCCACCACGCCCGGCTCTGGAGCTTCATTCTTAATAGATAATTTTGTCCTCTCACATCTAGTAGTAAAACAAATAAATTTAATTACACATAGCCTTTCATAGGTTTTCTTATTCTTGATATCTCCTGTATTTCTCTTTTTTACATTTATTGTTGCCTGTGTTATCCTTTACATTCTTTAAAATTTTTTTTATATTTATATATTTTTAAAGATATAGATAAATACACACTTTTACTTTTTGGTGTATTTTTCTTAATTTATAATATTTTTATAAATTCATAATGGAAGAAATGCTACTAATAAACTCATGTAAGAATTTCCACACTCCTATCACTACCTAAGTTTATTTTGTTTTTATATGCCTGGTTTCTATGATGTTTGACCCAACTGCCCATATTGTTTCTTTATATCATTGCAATCAGTTAAGTTTAAATTTACCTTTCAGCTAGAAACTAGCAAATGACTCAGACAGATAGTCTATCATTCTTTCTACAGTCTCCTGGCTCCTCACCCCTGCAGTTGTCTGGTCCTCGCAACCTCCAGGCTTCTCCTTCAATAACCTTGTGTTGATTTCATCTGCAGAAAAGTTGCCATTAGCAATCATTTTTCAACTTTTGTTAATTTGTATCTGCTCATTATTCTCTACTTTGTGGGGAAGTGGCCCTGTTTTCCCATCAGAATTTGAATCCTTTCTTTATTGATTTCTTTCTTTTGTCTTGTCCACCTTCACTCTTGAAAAGCAATGTCCACCTAAATTGCATCATACAAAAAGCCTACAGAATTTTACTCTATAATCTAAAGAGGGAAAACAAGGAAATCAATTTCAACAACAGTTTTTTTCATTCTCTGCCAGACCCAGAGGCATATTACCATGAAAACTGTGTTGTCTTTATGAAAACAAAATGTATATTCCATCAATGGACACAAGGGAGAAGCTAATTAGCATCCACCAGAAAACAACTATATTTAATCTTCTTGAATAAAATTATGTGAACTAAACTCAATCAATTCAGATTTTCTCAGCAGCTTCCTTTGAAATTTTTCATCTCATAAGAAGTTTGTTCTTGATAATTTTTAGTTGAAAAGGTTCCCAGTGCGGACAAGGATTGACTTAGGAGATAAAAATCATATCTTTCCAAACAAGAATGATATGAAAAATACTTCATGGCATGGCATGGGAATGGACCAATCAGAATAAATGTTAGAAATAATGTGCCCAGTCAATTGAGTGGGCAGCAGCTATAAAGAAGTTATACCTATGAGAAGCAAATGTCTCATAGGAGTAGACACATCCTGTTGAATCCAGCTCCCTTTCCTTCCTTCCAGTCCTATGCTTTCCTCCTAATTGGTATTCTACTTTTAGCTCAAATCTTCTAAGCTTTTGTAAAGAAAATGAATGAGAATTTATAGGAAAGAAGTGTAAATGGTAGAAATAGAAGAGGGAATTCAGACAAGTACTTACTTAAACAATCTTCTACAAGTATATAATTATCATAAAAAGTTTATTCAGAGGTCATTATCTAGACACAGAAACAGGAAAATAAAATTCTAGGATCTGAGTTTCTTTGCACAGGTCCTTGAGAAGTTTTATTGATTGTGGTTTAACTGAAATCTCAGGTTTGTAAAGTCAACAAATTTCCTTTATTTTTTTCAATTTTTATTAGATATTTTCTTCATTTACATTTCAAATGTTATCCTGAAAGTCCCCTAAACCATCATCCATCCCCCACCCTGCTCCCCTACCCACCCACTTCCACATCTTGGCCCTGGTATTCCCCTGTACTGGGTCATATAAAGTTTGCATGACCAAGGGGCCTCTCTTCCCAATGATGGCCAACTAGGCCATTTTCTGCTATATATGCAGCTAGAGACATGAGCTCTGGAGGTACTAGTTAGTTCATATTGTTCTTCCACCTATAGGGTTGGAGACCTCTTACAGTCAGCTATTAGATGGAACACAGGGTTCCCAAGGGAGTAGCTAGAGAAAGTACCCACTGAGCTGAAGAGGTCTCCAACCCTATAGGTGGAAGAACAATATGAACTAACTAGTACCCACAAATTTCCTTTATAATTAAAAATAATGATACAATTTCAGAATGGTGAATAAGCAAAAAAAATCTTAAAGTTGCAAATGAAATTGTTCTAATCATAATCTAATTGCTAACCAGAGAAAATAATTTTCTAACCAAAGAAAATAATTATTTCAGGTCTCTTTAAAACACAATAGTTTGGAGCTGAGAGATAGCTTGGAGGATAAAAGCACTGGCTGCTCTTTCAAAGGACCTGGGTTCAATACCTAGCACTCACATGGTAGTTTACAACCACCTCTAAGTCTAGTCCCAGAAGATCCAACACATTATTCTGGCTTTCTAGGGTACCAGGTAATGTATGTGATGCACAGACGACATGCAGACAAAACACCCATACCCACACTTTTAAAACCCCAGTAGATTGACTGTCCATTATTGAGATATATGCTATAAGGCTGTTCATGTTCCAGGGGCTAGTCTTATACACATAAGCATGTGTATAGATAGACAGTACTAATTTGACTCGGTGAATTATAAAAGGAAAAGAATAGGACATGAATTTGGGAGTGAGATGTGTTAAGGAGAGTTGATTGGGAGTCAGAAAGGAGAGTTGAAGATGGGTATGATTAAAATACAATATATACAAGTATGAAATTTTCACAGAATAAATAAAATATACAAATATATTATAACACTAATTAATATATTGAAAATGGCCATCTTACCAAAAAGCAATCCACAGATTCCATGCAATCACCATCAAAATTCCAACACAATTCTTTAAAGAACTTGAAAGAAAAATTCTCAACCTCTGTCTTAGGGTTTTATAGCTGTGAACAGACACCATGGCCAAGGCAACTCTTATAAAGGACAACATTTAATTAGGGCTGGCTTACAGGTTCAGAAGTTCAGTTCATTATCATCAAGGCAGGAGCATGGCAGAGTCCATGTAGGCAAGGTGAAGGAGGATCTAAGAGATCTACATCTTGATCTGAAGACCACTAGAAGAATGTATCTTCCAGGCAGTTAGGAGGAGGGTCTCAAAGCCCACTCCAACTGACACACTTCCTCCAACAAGGCCACACCTACTCTAACAATGCCACACCTCCTAATAGTGCCATTCCCTGGGTCAAGCATATTCAATGGAAAAACCACAATATGGAAAAACAAAAAACTTAGGATAGCTGAAACAATCATGAACATTAAAAGAACTTCTGGAGGTATCATCACCCCTGACTTCAAGATGTACTACAGAGCAATAGTAATAAGAACTACATGATATTAGTATAGAAACAGACAGGTTGATCAATAAAATACAATCAAAGACCTAAAAATAAACCCACACACCTATAGACACTTGACTTTTTTTTTTTACAAAGAAGCGAAAACCATACAATGGAAAAAAGAAAGCATCTTGAACAAATGGTGCTGATATAACCAGATGTCTGCATGTAGAAGAATGCAAATAGATCAATATTTATCACCCTGCACAAAATTCAAATCCAAATGGATCAGAAACCTCAACATAAAATCAGATGCAATAAATCTAAAAAAAGAGAAAGTTGGGAATAGCTTTGAACACATTGGCACAGGAGACAACTTCTTGAATATCACTGCATTGGCTCAGGCACTAAGGTCAACAATTAATAAATTGAATCTCATGAAACTGAAAAGAATCTGTAAGTCAAAGAATGCTCACCATCATTAGGACAAAACAACAGTCTACAGATTGGGAAAAGATCTTCCTGAACCTCTGACAGAGGGCTAATATCCAAAATATATAAAGAACTCAAGAAGTTAGACACCATCAAACCAAATAACTCAATTAAAAATGAGGTACAAAGCTAAACAGAGAATTCATCTCAGAGGAATCTCAAATATCTGAGAAACACTTGAAATGTTCAATGTCCTTAGTAGTCAGAGAAGTGCAAATCAAAATGACTTTGAGATTCCATCTTACACTCATCAGGATGGCTAAGATAAAAAAAAAACTCAAGGGACATTACATGTTGGTGAGGTTGTAGAGCAATTGTTGATGGGAATGTAAACTTGTACAACCACTCTGGAAATCAACTTTGCAATTTCTAAGAAAATTGGGAATATTTCTACCTCAAGACCCAACTCTACCACTTCTGGGCATATACCAAAAAGGACATACCACAAAGACACATGCTCAATTATGTTCATAGCAACTTTATTCATAACAGCCAGAAACTGGAAATTGCCCAGATGTCCCTCAACTGAAGAATGGGTAAAGAAAATGTTCTTTCTTTACAAAGTGGAATACTGGTCAGCTATTAAAAATAATGGCATAATGAAATTTGCTGGCAAATGGATAGAACTAGAGAATATTTTGTTGTGACAAAATATTTGACTTGAAGTATACAGTTTATCATGGTGGGGAAAGCATGGTGGAAATGGTAGCTTTAGCTGTGATGGCCAAATGATAGGACAGCTGGCCACCTTGTACCTACAGCTAATTGCTGGCCCTTTTCTGGATTTGGATGATCAATGCACAGAGAAGGGAAATTACATATTTCTTATGTGGTGATTAAGATTATTTTTCTTGTTTTTTTTTTTGTTTGTTTGTTTTGTTTTGTTTTCCTTTTCCTTTGTGTGTGGTGCTGATACAATACACCAGATATATATTTTTTAATCACATATTCTCCCACTTATCCACTCTATGTTAAATTTCTCTTCTGCCTGTATAGATAAAGCATTAGAGACTTTAATGGCAAACTTGGCTAAGTGATTCAACACACATCTTTCATTTACATTGTGAATATCTATCTGTTAAACCCTGATAAGTATGCCACCATAGACTTTCCCCTAAATTCATCCCAAACACATTTCATCAGAAATAAACACTTCAAAATGCTGGATAATTTCCTGCAAGGTCTTTATTTTCTCCTTATTGCCTTTAATAAAGCAATGTACATTAATTGAGTATTAGCAGAATGTCCAAATTGAGTATGCAATGGAACTAATGATAATCTAAAACATCTTCTTAAAACAAAAAGAGAACAAAACAACAGGTTTAAAGGTCAGAAGCTTAAAAAACAGATTTACTTCCATCTTCAATGCATAATACTGGATAATGGAGTGTTTATTTCTAACCCTTTGTTGACACTAAGGGAAAAATGACAATTTAGTTAAAAGTTAAATCAATTGGCCAAATTTATGATACAGGTTTAAGTTAAGAGGGGAGGCCAGATTTTTAAGCCACCAATATGATTTCTCAGGAGAATAGTCCATAAGAAAGAGAAGATTAATATAAGGCAACTATATTTTGAAATTAAGTTTTGGATGTCACTGACCTTCATTCATCTTGCAAGACAGTGATTTATACTAGTAAAGTGGGTTTGCTTATGAAACCGTGAGGTAATTAGGGTATGAAAATGTGCAAACGTTTGCACATAATGTTTCCTCACCGTGTCAGGTCATAACACCCTGCCTTTAGAAAATAGATGCTTGCTATTTGTTAAGTGGACTCATTTCTATTCAAACTCTCAAAAGAAATTCAGGGCGGTTGTTAGCTATGAATCCTGATTTTATGTATACACCCACACAGATATATAAGATGCCTACCTACATCGATAAAATTGACTCTTTTTTTACTGCAAGGATATCAAATTATTTGATTAAGGAACTGTTTCCTTTATTAAATCTGAACCCCAGAGCCTGAATTGAACCAAGGAAATATAACTCTGATTTTCCTTTTAATAATAAGCAATATTGGGTCCATAAATAAATAAAAATAGAATTATTTTACCAAAAAAATCTATACTTTAGTCCAGTAAAATATTTTCATTACTTTCTAAATTTATTTTTAAGACATATTTTATTTTATGTCTGTATATTCACTGTGTGTATGCTTGTAGAGGCCAAAAGAGAATGCCAGATACCCTGGAACTGGAGTTATGGACAGTTAGATTTTTGACAGAGGATCTCTCACTGAATCTGGAGCTTATGGATTCTGCTAGGCTGACCAACCAGTGATCTACAGAAATCCACTTGCCTCTGCATCCCTTCAGTTGTGGGGTCACAGATGTGCACATGCTGTCTAGCATATACATAGGTGCTGGGAATCTAAATTCAAATCCTCATTCTCATTAAATATATTTGGTATGCTTATGTATGTATGCATGTATGTATGTATATATGTATGTATTGTGGATTTATGAGCACTGTGTGTGTGCATGTACCCATGGATGCCAGAAGTGAGCATCACATCCCTGCAACCTACAGGCAATTGTATGCTGTCCAGTGTGGATGCTGGTAACTAAATCCAGTCCTCTTATAGAGTGCTAAATTCTCTTATCCACTGAGTCATCCCTGCAGCTCCCATCCCACCCCCTAGTGAAATCTTATGTATAAACTCCCTTTGTAATAACTTTTATCACTTGCTCTCTATGCTGGGTGCTAAATTTCAGACTTGTAGGCATATCTCAATTCATCCTTCTCATGGCCTGTTAAATTGCATGCTATCCATTGCCCCAATTCACAGCTGAAACCACTAAGCTTCAGTTGTCAGAGTGGATCTAGTTCTTAGAATCAGGGCTGTGACAATATGGCACCAGCTTATCTTCCAATCTATATCAGGACTCAGTGCCAAAAGCCGTCTTGATAAGTCTTAAAAATCAGTGGATAGGTAAGATTTTAATTATCAGGGAAAAAAAAGGAAAATCTATCTAAAAGAAAATAACTAGCATGTTGGGAATCGTGAATATTAATATAAATGTGAGACCACTCATTTATTTTAAGAATAGCCCCAAACTTTCTCTTTCACTCACCCCAAAAAACCTCACCAGCTCCCAATTTACCAACAAACCACGAAAATCACCAACTTCCCTCAGATGCAAATTCCAAACAATTTAGGATGTGGATTGCTGTGAATATTTTAAGATAAATAAAATAAAACAAAAGCCAGATCTTGTCTTGAACTTCTAAAGTCAAAACAATAGCAGCCTTTACAAACATAGAATCTGCAATATAAAACAATTTGGAAACTAAAATGAATTTGGCATGTTCCTGTCCTTCTTGATGCAATCAGTCTTATCAATTACAGCCACTGTAGCCCTGAGCTCTTTGTGAAGAATTGCCAATAAAAATACTAAAATAAGCTTTGCACAAGCTGGGAGTATCATGACATCTGTTTTCAAAATTACTTAGCTGTAATTGCTGAATTTCATTACAGTTGGTAAAAATTGTATTCTTTCACCTGGAATAAGTGCTTGTGATTTGAAATAGCATCAACTCAGAAATGACAATTGAGAATTCCTGGCAATTATGTGGTTGTGCGGTGTTTGCTGAAAGGAGATGATTCTTACCAAGGACTTATCACCTTGGTTGTTCACAGCAATAGACAGTCATGAACTTTACATCAGTGGTGACCCGGGCAGGGAGGTAATTTGCTAGGTTATGTTACAAAGACTCCCAAAGTAGGAGTGATTAAGAGCTCGAGCTGTGTCATTTGACTTGCGGTTCTTTCCACTTTCCTTCAGTGAGATATTGAATTTCCAAGAAGAATTAATGCCTTTTTTCCAACCTGTAGGATGGGCTTCATTCTAAAACATGCTTAACTTATAAGTAGGACAGCAACATCCCCATTTCTGCTTTTCAAATAAGACAGAGAGCTCTCATTGGTCTCTAAGAGGGACTCCTTTTCCAGATGTTCTTGACAAGTCTCTTCCAATACCTTTTTTGGGGGGTCTAAACTAGCTTAAGACTTTACAGCCAGGAAGGGAGTTGCAGCCCCCTGAGAGGAACAACATGAACTAACCAGTACCCCCAGAGCTCCCTGGAACTAAACCACCAACCAAAGAAAACACATGGTGGGATTCTTGGCTCTAGTTGCATATGTAGCAGAGGATGGCCTAGTCAATCATCAATGAGAGGCGATGCCCTGGGTCCTGTGAAGGTTCTAAGCCCCAGTATAGGGGAATGCCAGGGCCAGGAATTTGGAGTGGGTGGGTTAGGGAGCAGGGGGAGGGGGGAAAGGGAAAAGGGTTTTTGAAGGGGAAACTAGGAAAGGGGATAAAATTTGAAATGTAAATAAAGAAAATATCTGATAAGAACATCAGAAAACACAGAGTGTGCTCAGATCAGCTCTTGGACTGCAGAGGGCGAGCAGAAGACTCCAGAAGCAACACTGCTTCTGCAACAGGCAGAGGCACAAGGCTTCTGGGACAGACCCCCGTTTCTGGCAGCAGAAATCCGGGCACCTCCCCACCAGAGGAGAGGTGGCCTCCAGGGAGGGCTGTGACCCCCAGAGCAGGTAAGGGAGCCATCTTGTCTCCCCGGTCCATCTGAGACCACTGTGAGCAGATCAGTTCCCAGACTGCAGAGGACGAGCAGCGGACTACAGAAGTGACACTGCTTCTGGGAAAGGCAGAGGCACACTGCTTCTGGGACAGACCCCCATTTCTGGCAGCAGAAATCCGGGCAACTCCCCTGCCAGAGTAGTGGTGGCCACCTGGGAGGGCTGTGACCCCCAGAGCAGGCTGTGCAGGGCAGTGCTCAGACTGCAGAGGCAACCCATCTTCTGGTACAGGCCCTTTCCAGACCTTCATCTTCAACCAGGAGGCAAGTCTGAACTCGAGACCTCTGTGAACTTCCCTGTAAGAGGAAAGCTTTCCTGAAGAGAGTACTCTGATCACTGAGACTCAGAAGAGAGCTGGACTCCCAGGACAGCTGACAGAGGCTAACAGAATCACAGGAGGAACAGGCTCCAGCCAGAGACAACTATAACAACTAACACCAGAGATTACCACATGGCGAAAGGTAAGAATCTCACCAACAAATGTCATTTACATTTCAAATGCTATCCCAAAAGTCCCCTATACCCTCCCCACCACCCTGCTCCCCTACCCACTCACTCCCACTTCTTGGCCCTGGCATTCCCCTGTACTGGGGCATATAAAGTTTGCTACACTAAGGGGCCTCTCTTCCCAATGATGGCCGACTAGGCCATCTTCTGCTACATATGCAGCTAGAGACACAAGCTCTGGGGGTTCTGATTAGTTCATATTGTTGTTCCGCCTATAGGGCTGCAGACTCCTTCAGCTCTCGGGTACTTTCTCTAGCTCCAACCCAATAGGTGGAAGAACAATATAAACTAAATAGTACCCCCAGAGCTCATGTCTCTAGCTGCATATATAGCAGAAGATGGCCTAGTTGGCCTTCATGGGGAAGAGAGGCCCCTTGGTCATGCAAACTTTATATGCCCCAGTACAGGGGAACGCCAGGGCCAAGATGTGGGAGTGGGTGGGTAGGGGAGCAGAGCGGGGGATGGAGGAGGGTTTAGGGGACTTTCGGGATAACATTTGAAATGTAAATGAAGAAAATATCTAATAAAAATTGAAAAAAAAAAGATGCAACATCTCTAGGGTGAATGTTCATGCAAATAACTGTAATCTTGGTGGACTGCAAAGGGTGAGCTAGCAGACTGCAGAAGCAACACAGCTTCTGGGACAGGCAGAAGTGACACAGCTTCTGGGACAGGCCCTGTTTTGGGCTGCAGACATCCGGGCACCTTCCCCACCAGAGAAGAGGTGACCACCTGGAAAGGCTCTGACCTCCAGAGCAGGTGAGGGAACCATCTTGTCTCTTAGGTCCCTTGGGAACCAGTCTGTGCAGGTGAGCACACAGACTGCAGAGGCAACCCATGTTCTGGGACAGGCCCTGTTTCAGGCCTTCATCTTCAGCCAGGAGGAGAGACTGAACAGCAGACATATGTGCACCTTCCCAAAATGAAGAGAGCTTGCCTGAAGAGAGTACTCTGACCACTGAAACTCAGAAGAGAGCTGGACTCCCAAGACAGCTGACAGAGGCTAACAGAACCACAGGAGGAACAGGCTACAGCCAGAGACAACTATAAAAACTAACTCCAGAGATTACCAAATGGTGAAAGGCAAACATAAGAATCTTACTAACAGAATCCAAGACTGCTCACCATCATCAGAACCCAGCACTCCCACCTCAGGCAGTCCTGGATACCTGAACACACCCGAAAAACAAGATTCCTATTCAAAATCACATCTCATGATGTGGGTAGAGGACCTTAAGAAGGGCATTAATAACTCACTTAAAGAAATACAGGAGAACACTGCTAAACAGGTAAAAGTCCTTAAAAAAAATCACAGGAAAACACTGCTAAAAAGGTAGAAGTCCTTAAGGAGGAAACACAAAACTCCCTTAAAGAATTACAGGAAAACACAAGCAAACAGGTAATGGAATTGAACAAAACCATCCAAGACCTAAAAAGGGAAGTGGAAACAATAAAAATAAAAATCCAAAGTGAGACAACTCTAGAGATAAAAACCCTAGGAAAGAAAACAGGAACCATAGATGTGAGAATCAGCAACAGAAGAGATGGAAGAGATAATCTCAGGTGCAGAAGATTCAATAGAGAACATGGGTACAACAATCAAAGAAAATGCAAAACGGACTAAAAACACCCCAGGAAATCCAGGACACAATGAGAAAACCAAACCTAAGGATAATAGGTATAGATGAGAATGAAGATTTTCAACTTAAAGGGCCAGCAAATATCTTCAACAAAATTATAGAAGAAAACTTCCCAAACCTAAAGAGAGAAATGCCCATGAACATAAAAGAAGCCTACAGAACACCAAATAAACTAGACCAAAAAAGAAATTCCTCCTGACAAATAATAAACAGAACAACAAATGCACTAAATAAAGACAGAATATTAAAATTAGTAAGGGAAAAAGGTCAAGTAACATATAAAGGTAGGCCTATTAGAATTATACCAGACTTCTCACCAGAGACTATGAAAGCCAGAAGATCCTGGACAGATGTTATGCAGACCCTAAGAGAACACAAATGACAGCACAGGCTACTATACCCAGCAAAACTCTCAATTAGCATAGAGGGAGAAACCAAAGTATTCCATGACAAAACCAAATTCACACAATATCTTTCCACAAATCCAGCCCTTCATTGGATAATAACAGGAGGACAGAAACTACACCCTAGAAAAAGCAAGAAAATAATCCTTCAAGAAACCTAAAAGAAGACACCAAAAAAGCAGAATCCCAACTTTAACAACAAAAATATCAGGAAGCAACATTAATTTTATTTAATTTCTCTTTACATCAATGGACTCAATTCCCCAATAAAAAGACATAGACTAATAGACTGGCTACACAGACAGGACCCAACGTTTTGCTGCTTAGTACCTCAGAGTGAAAGGCTAGAAAACAATTTTCCAAGCAAATGGTCCGAAGAAACAAGCTGGAGTAATCATTCTAATATCGAATAAAATTGACTTTTAACCCAAAGTTATCAAAAAAGGCAAGCAGGGGTACTTCATACTCATCAAAGGTAAAATCTACCAAGATGAACTCTCAATTCTGAATTTCTATGCTCCAAATGCAAGAGCAGCCACATTCATTAAAGAAACTGTAGTAAAGTTCAAAGCACACATTGCACCTCACACAATAATAGTGGGAGACTTCAACATCCCACTCTCACCAATGGACAAATCCTGGAAACAGAAACTAAACGGAGACACTTGGACACTAACAGAAGTTATGAAACAAATGGATTTAATATATACCTACAGAACATTTTATCCTAAAACAAAAGGATATACCTTCTTCTCAGCACCAAATGGTACCTCTTCTAAAATTGACCATATAATCGGTCACAAAATAGGCCTCAACAGATACAAAAATATTGAAATTGTACCATGCATTCAATCACAACACCACATACTAAGGCTGATCTTCAATAACAGGATAAATAATAGAAAGCCAGCATTCATGTGGAAACTGAATAACACTCTACTCAATGATACATTGGTTAAGGAAGAAATAAAGAAAGAAATTAAAGACTTTTTAGAATTTAATGAAAATAAAGCCACAACATACCCAAACTATGGAACACAATTAAGGCAGTCCTAAGAGGAAAACTTATAGCCCTGAGTGCCTCCAAAAAGAAACTAGAGAGAGCATATACTAGCATCTTGACAGCACACCTAAAAGCTCTAGAACAAAAGGAAGCAAATTCACCCAAGAGGAGTAGACAGTAGAAAATATTCAACCTCAGGGTTAAAATCAACCAAGTGGAAACAAAAAGAAGTATTCAAAGAATGAACCAAACCAGGAGCTGGTTCTTTGAGAAAATCAACAAGATAGATAAACCCTTAGCCAGACTAACTAGAGGTCACAGGGACAGTATCCTAATTCACAAAATCAGAAATGAAAAAGGAGACATAGAAACAGATCCTGAGGAAATCCAAAACATCATCAGATCCTACGATAAAAGGCTATACTCAACAAAACTGGAAAACCTGGATGAAATGGACAACTTCCTAGATAGAGACCAGGTACCAAAGTTAAATCAGGATCAGATTAACAATCTAAACAGTCCCATTTCCTCTAAAGAAATAGAAGCAGTCATCAATAGTCTCCCAACCAAAAAAAGCCCAGGACCAGATGGGTTTACTGCAGAGTTCTATCAGACCTTCAAAGAAGACCTAATTCCAACTCTCCTCAAACTATTCCACAAAATAGAAACAGACGTTACTCTACCCAATTCATTCTATGAAACCACAATTACTCTGATACCTAAACCACACAAAGATCCAACAAAAAAAGAGAACTTCAGACCAATTTCTCTTATGAATATCAATGCAAAAATACACAATAAAATTCTCGCAAACAGAATCTAAAAACACATCAAAATGATCATCCATCATGAACAAATAGGCTTCATCCCAGGGATGCAGGGATGGTTAAATATACAGAAATCCATCAACGTAATTCACTATATTAACAAACTCAAAGACAAAAAACACATGATCATCTCGTTAGTTGCTGAGAAAGCATTTAACAAAATCCAACACCCATTCATGATAAAAGTCTTGGAAAGATCAGGAATTCAAGGCCCATACCTAAACATAATAAAAGCAATCTACAGCAAACCAGTAGCCAAGATCAAACTAAATGGAGAGAAACTCAAAGCAATCCCATTAAAATCAGGGACTAGACAAGGCTGCCCACTTTCTCCCTATCTATTCAATATAGTACTTGAAGTCCTAGCCAGAGCAATTAGACAACAAACAGAGAACAAGAGGATACAAATTAGAAAGGAAGAAATCAAAATATCACTATTTGCAGATGATATGATAGTATATATGAGTGACCCTAAAAAACCACCAGAGAACACTTAAACCTGATAAACAGCTTCAGTGCAGTAGCTGGATATGAAATTCATTCAAATAAATCAATGGCCTATCTATATACAAAGGATAAACAGGCTGAGAAAGAAATTAGGGTGACAACACCCTTCACAATAGTCACGAATACTATAAAATACATTGGTGTGACTCTAACTAAGGAAGTGAAAGATCTGTATGATGAGAACTTCATGTCTCTGAAGAAGAAAATTGAAGAAGATCTCAGAAGATGAAAAGATCTCCCATGCTCATGGATTGGCAAGATTAATATAGTCAAAATGGCTATCCTGCTGAAAGCAATCTACAGATTCAATGCAATCACCATCAAAATTCCAACTCAATGCTTCACTGAGTTAGAAAGGACAATTTGCAAATTCATCTGGAATAATAAAAAACCCAGGATAGCAAAAACTATTCTCAACAATAAAAGAACCTCTGGGGGAATCACCATCCCTGACCTCAAGCTGTAATACATAGCAATTGTGATAATAACTGCTTAGTACTGGTATATCTACAGACAGGTATATCAATGGAATAGAATTGAAGACCCAGAAATGAATCCACACACCTATAGTCAATTGATCATTGACATGGGAGCTAAAACCATCCAGTAGAAAAACGACAGCATTTTCAACAAATGGTGCTGGCACAACTGACAGTTATAATGTAGAAGGATTCGAATTGATCCATTCTTATCTCCTTGTACAAAGCTCAAGTCTAAGAGGATCAAAGACATCCACATAAAAGCAGAGACACTGAAATTTATAGAGGAGAGAATGGGGAAAACCCTCGAAGTTATGGGCACAGGGGAAAAAATCCTAAACAAAACAGCAATGGCTTGTGCTGTAAGATCAAGAATTGACAAATAGGACCTCATGAAATTGCAAAGCTTCTGAAAGGCAAAAGACACTGTCAATAAGACAAAAATGCCACCAACAGATTGGGAAAGGATTTTTATCGATCCTAAATCTGACAGGGGGCTAATATCCAATATATACAAAGAGCTCAGGAAGCTGTACTCCAGAAAAAAGAGTAACCCCATTAAAAAATGGGGTACAGAGCTAAACAAAGATTTCTCAAGTGAGGAATACCAAATTGCAGAGAATCACCTGAAAAAATGTTCAACATCCTTAATCATCAGGGAAATGCAAATCAAAACAACCTTGAGATTCCACCTCACTCCAGTCAGAATGGCTAAGAACAAAAACTCAGATGACAGCAGATGCTGGCGAGGATGTGGAGAAAGAGGAACACTCCTCCATTGCTGGTGGGATTGCAGGCTGGTACAATCACTCTGGAAATCAGTCTGGAGGTGCCTCAGAAAATTGGACACAGTACTACTGGAAGATCCAGCAATACCTCTACTGGGCATGTACCCAGAAGATGTTTCAACTGTTAATAAGAACACATGCTCCACTATGTTCATAGCAGCCTTATTTATAATAGCCAGAAGCTGGAAAGAACCCAGATGTCCCTCAACAGAGGAATGGATTCAGAAAATGTGGTACATTTACACGATGGAGTACCACTCAGCTATTAAAAATAATGAATTTATGAAATTCTTGGGCAAATGGATGTATCTGGAGGACATAATCCTTAGTGAGGTAAACGAATCACAAAAGAAGTCACTGGATATGCGCTCACTGACAAATGGATATATTAGCCCAGAAACTTAGAATACTCAAGATACAATTTGCAAAACAAAAGAAAATTAAGAAGGAAGACCAACGTGCAGATAGTTCATTCCTCCCTAGAATAGGGAACAAAACACCCATGGAAGGAGTTACAGAGACAAAGTTTGGAGCTAAGATGAAAGGATGGACCATCCAGAAACTACCCAACACTGGGATCCATCCCATAATCAGCCACCAAACCCAGACACTATTAGCATATGCCTGCAAGATTTTGCTGAAGGGACCCTGATATAGCTGTCTTGTGTGAGGCTATGCCAGTGCCTGGCAAATATAGAAGTGTATGTCCACAGTCATCTATTGGATTGAACAGAGTTCCCCCAATGGAGGAGCTAGAGAAAGTACCCAAGGAGCTGAAGGGGTCTGCAACCCTATAAGAGGAACAACAATATGAACTAACCAGAAACCCCAGAGCTTGTGTCTCTAGCTGCATATGTAGCAGAAGATGGCCTAGTTGGCCATCATTGGGAAGAAAGGCCCCTTGGTATTGCAAACTTTATATGCCCCAGTACAGGGAAACGCCAGGGGCAAGAAATGGGAGTGGTTGTGTAGGGGATCAGGGCAGAGGGAGGGTATAGGGAACTTTCGGGATAGCATTTGAAATGTAAATTAAGAAAATATCTATATAAAAAAATTTCCAAAAAAAAAAGAAAAAAGAAAAAAGAACATAATCTTTTTGTCCTATAGTATATATTAGAAGATTGTTGTTATGCTATGTTAGCAGAGCAAGGGAACCTTCAAGATAACATAGTAGGACAAGTATGGGAATGAAAAATAAAACTACTAAGAGGGCTGTGTTGCAGTGTTGCATTCTATCCCTTCAGGAAATGACAGAAAGAAATGAAGATACTGAATCTGCTTTCTGGGGTTCACAAGGTATCGCATAACCTACAGTTCCTCCCTTGGGAGCCATAGAATGTTTCAGGTGACCTCACATATTCAAGCTAGTTTGGTTTATTCCTCTTTTGTTATTTGTGATTCATAGACCTTATATTTAGCAGTGTACTAAACCCGAATAATGCAAGGAACCAGCTACATCATAGGTTCTGTAACCAGTTTTCCAGCTGGGCACATGGCTTCAATTCACATCAGTGGGCAATTTGGCTTGTGTACCATGCTCTGGATTTCTGCCTGTAGGTGATACCCAACAGCCTCCTCTATTCATGACATTTCCAGTCATTTACCTCATCTTAACCTGAAAAATCCTACAAAGTAAGTTTGAACAACAACAAAAAAAAAATGGCAAAAACACAGCCCCCTCCCTGTTGCATGCTGTCCACAGAAACAATCCCTTCTAAGCACCTTGCTGGAGGAGCCAGCAGAGCTGTTCCAGTAAATCCCTGCTTCTATCTCTTAGAACAGTGTTACCGAAAATGATTAATGATGCCACTTCTCTAGTCAGCGTTGGTGCCTCTTCCAAAATAAGCACTCCTTTTCAGCATTCCTGCAAATCATTTGTCCAGTTTCTGCTTGGGCTCAATTCCATTTTGGAGGCAACCGCAATAGTTGAAGAAATTCTGTTTTCTTAGCTGAGAATCAATATCACTGCTACTTCCTTACTTTGGTCCTAGCTCTGGTTTTTTCATTCTTCTTCCACTTGAAAGTTCTCCTAGAAGTTGAATGATAAAAATCATATCCCCTGACGTTCTCACAGTGAGTCCACATTCAACATAATCCCCTCACTGAATGATGTTCCTAATCCTTCCTTGTTTCTCAATTATCAATATCCTTGTTGAAAACCCTTGCTCTGAGCCTTGCCTTACAATGTTTAACCAGACACACAGGTAGTTACAGGAACAATGTATTAAGATGAGTTCTGGAGAAGACTATCAGAAGCATTCCTTTGTTTTCTGAACATCTTGCTTCCTTCACTAGCCTGACCCATAGCCCAGACTTTCATGGCATTTCCATTAACTACTCAAGGGTAATCTTTCTCCTTTTTTTCTGAAACAGGTATTAAAAGAACTAGTCCTCATCCCAAAAGGTAACTGATAGAGTACCTGACACTTAGACTCAGACAGCATGCATTCAAGCTTTGGTGTTTGGAATAGCCCTAGACAAACCATGGTTCTTTATGAGTTGCTACTTTTTTTTCATCATCAAAACAGGATTGTTCAGAAATATAGGTCCTGCCTAGATGATGGTTTTGGATTTTTTGTTTGTTTGTTTGTTTGTTGGCAAACAATGACAAGAATATAAGTTGAAAGCTTCTATTTTTCTATTCGTTTGTTTGTTTATTCATTGATTTGCTTGTTTCATTCATTCATTCACTTGGAGGTGGGAGCAGAACATGTGATAATCAGTTCTGTCCTCCCACCATGTGACTTCTGAGAATCTAGCTTAGGCCATCAGTCTGGATGACAAGTAGTATTACCAGTCATCTTACACATCTTCAAGGACTTTTCTTCATTGAAAAGCATGCATAATTTTGGTGATGCCTAGTTATTATTTCTCACTTTGTAATCTAGAATTTATCTAATTTCTGAAGATACCAAATCTATGGTAATACATAGAGGCATTTCCTAAAGGTCTAACAAAAAGGCTCAGCAGTACAGAGCACTTGCTGCTCTTGCAGAGAGAGACCTGGCTTCCAGTGGTTAGCACTAGCATGAGGTGGTTCACAAGTGCCCCTAATTCCAGTACCAGAAGAATCCACTGCCCTCTTCTGGTGTCTGCAAGCACAGTGTAAACCTGGTGTATATACAGAAACTCAGGGAACATACACACATAAAACAAATAATAAATGAGTATATACGTATTTTTAATTTTTTTTCCTAAATTTTGACAATTAAGGTTGATAAGTAATGAACATATGTTTTAGTTTATTTAATCCAGAATTTAGTTTATTCTAAACCAAGTTAAATACAATCACTCCCCTTTTTGTGCCTATTTCTTTGGATTTATAGTTGTTTTTCAAATATTATCTAAGGCAAAAAGAGGAAAGACAAATAATATAAAGTTGGTATTTCATTTTATGTTTTATGTGTATGATAAATGGATTATGGATGAATCTAACACCCCCTTTCCTCCTTCTTAATACTGTCTGCCACCCTGTCTAGGATCTATTGCCAGTACAGAGACCCATGTGTCTTCCCCTCCCATGTTTTGTTTTTTACATGAGTAGACAGACATTTGTAATATATATATATTAATTATAGCTGTACTAGTTTAAAATTTCATGACTCCTAGTATGTCATGCATATTTTACTGTAAAATGCTCTATTTAGCCGGGCGTGGTGGCGCACGCCTTTAATCCCAGCACTCGGGAGGCAGAGGCAGGCGTATTTCTGAGTTCGAGGCCAGCCTGGTCTACAGAGTGAGTTCCAGGACAGCCAGGGCTATACAGAGAAACCCTGTCTCAAAAAACTAAAAAAAAAAAAAAATGCTCTATTTAGTAACTAATTTGTTTTAAAGATCTACATACTTTCAAACACGATTTATTATGTTTATTCATTCCAACCAATGTATTCAATCTGTACACAGAATACCATGTATTTATAAATTGTTCTGTTTGTCAATAATCAATGTGTTTCACAGTTGTTTCATAATTACAAAATATGCTATGGTACTCCTTCCAGGATCCTCCTGTGCTAGATTCTTCTGAATGTTCCAGACCATGCACCATTTGTAACAATTATAAAAATGGTCAAAGTTTTGTTCGAAGTACAGCAAAGTGGGATGGCTGTTTCATGTACATCTTTTCAACCTTTGGCACTGGTAGGTGTTTTGATGACTATCATCTGAATAGGTTTGAAATGGTTCCTTGTGGTTATAGCTCAATTTAAGTTTCTTTTTACAAATGTTTTAATGCCTCCAGTTTTGCAAATTGCAGGTTTTTGTCTGAATTATAACCTAAGTATTGCTGTAACAATACATCAGAAACATAAATGTGTTTAAATGACACAAATGTACTACCCTGTACCTGTGAAGATCAAATATCCATAGTAGGTTAAAATCAAAGTATCAGCAGGAATGCACTTCTAGAGGCCATTGCTAAGAAGCAGTTCTTGTTGGCCTATATTTTGTGGCCTTTATTCACTAGACCAGTAGCAACTCCACACCCCAGTTCTGAAGCATATCTTTAGAAATTACAGGTGATGGCTAGGGTCAATATCACCTCTCAGGGAGCTTTATACTCTAAGTTATGCTCCTTTTTATCTTCTGACAGAAAATGCAATGTATGGTCTTTTAGGAACATGGATGTAGATCTTTTAATCACAGTTTGTAAATAAAACTTCTAAATTATTAACAGGAAAATTGTCTCAACATGATACATACACAATTAAAGGAAAAACCTTTATTCCATTTGAATATATATATTTTATGTAGAAATGAAATCATAATCTCCCATCCTGTGTACTGTACTAAACTACGTTCTATGCACCTTTATCATGAAACTGAAAATCAACTGCAAAAAGAATTAGAACTTGGCTAGCCATTTCCATGCAACTGTAGGATTTTTTTTTAAATCTCCACATTTTCTACAAAACTATACATTTTAAGTTTAACTATACATTAAAAGTTACATTTAATACATATTACTAAACTGTTCCAAAGATCTGGGACTCATGCCATTAGAATTTTTGTCAGGATTTCCATAGTACTTAAATACATTTAAATGACCTAGCCTGCAGATCCCAGGTAAATATTTTCATAGTCAAATGATTTAATATTTTAAGAATGTTTAAAAGTGTGTCTAGCTAAGCTATTACTAGTATAATTCCATACACTAGCCACAAACCATTTTATCTTTCCTATAGATATCAAAGATACAAATAACCCTGTGAAAATAGGGGGCAGAGAGTGGGAGGGTTCTAGAACATTCTACAGTGTCCAGAAGGGACTGTAGTAATATATAGGAAGGGTTAAGAGGAAATCACAGGCCTTAGCTTATGATCAATCGCAAAAGGTCTAGTTCTTCCAGATTTTTACTCCTAAGAACTGAGGGGAGAAAACTATGGAAAGGCATGGATTCTAGATGTATTTTATCTAAATGTATATGGAAAGGCAGAATTCCATACTGAAATCCACCCCAATGTACCTTCACTGAATATAAGATATTGAGGATGGGTGAGACAATGGGGCAGACCAAGACAGCTCAGTAGAAAGCTGCTTGTTTTCCTAAATTGCAAATAGGGGAGAACCTTTGGGTGAGTATCTCAAGGATTAGAATGTATATGCCCAAAAGAGGTATTGCTGCATCCTCCGGTAGTACTATGTCCAATTTTCTGAGGAACCACCAGACTGATTTCCAGAGTGGTTGTAGAAGCTTGCAATCCCACCAGCAATGGAGGAGTGGGTGGGTAGGGGAGCTGGGAGGGGGAGGGGGGAGGGTATAGGGGACTTTCAGGATAGCATTTGAAATGTAAATGAAGAAAATATCTAATAAAATTTGGAAAAAAAGACCAGGCATGGTGGCGCACACCTTCAATCCCAGCACTCAGGAGGCAGAGGCAGGAGGATTTCTGAGTCCAAGGCCAGCCTGGTCTACAAAGTGAGTTCCAGGACAGCCAGGGCACACAGAGAAACCCTGTCTCGAAAAACAAAAAAAAAAAAAAAAAAAGGAAAAAAAAAGGATTAGAATGTATTCATACTCCACTGACAGAAAGGGTAACTTTGCAGAGAACAGTTTATTATGTCTACTCACAGCAATTATGTTAATGAATGAAAAATATTAATAATGGCTGTTTTGTCTTGTTGCCTTCTACCTAAATTTAATTGCCTGATGGAACTGTCCACCTTTCCAAGTGGACAGAAACAGTTCAAAAAACAGCATGTTGGATGCTACAAGAGAGTTAGTTGGAGACAGCAGCAAAGAAGGAAGTGGAAATGTAATCCAGTGTAGAGGAACAAATGGGTTCTGATAAGGAAACATCAGCCAGAATTATAACAGACTACAGTTGCCAGGGGGCAAGGTTGGCTTGATACACACACACACACACACACACACACACACAAAACCACACTGAAGGAGTAAAAGTAATGGCAAGGGGTGGTCAGATTTTTGTCTTTGTAACAGTCATTATGGCTCCAAACACAGTATAAATTGACCAGCACGCAGGCAGAAGGCCAGATGAGAATTGTGAGGGAAAAAAATGAAATTAGTTCTTCTAAGTCTGACTTATTTTACTCAACACAATAATCCCCAATTCTGTTCATTTCTCCTACAAGTGATATCATTTTATTCTCCTGTATGACTTAACATTACTTGGTTCTGTGTCTATAACACATTTTCTTATCCAGTATATAGTTATGGACACAAAGGCTGATCTTATAACTCAACTGCTGTACATATTCAAAGCTAGGGTCCACATGTAATTTTTTTTTTCTTTCTGGGCCCAAATCACCTCAGTACGATTTTTCCTGCTTCCATCCATTCATCATTCATATAATTTCATTCTTCATTACATCTTAGAGCTGAATCTAACACTCTTGTGTATATGATACACATATGTATTGCAGATATTTTGTGTTTCTACATTGTGATTTGTTCATCTATTGGCATAGAAATTCTAACATTTTTTCTCATTTTTTATTTTATGGAAGTCTTCTGAGTGGTCAGCCTTGGTGTGTGTGGTGTGTGTGTGTGTGTGTGTGTGTGTGTGTGTGTGTGTGTGTTTCATATCTTTCTCTCTTTTTTTTTTTTGATTCTGTACTACCATTTAGGAAAAAAATTAAGGAGGTAGGAGTAACAAAAACAGCAAATTGACATGAAACCAGATATTGCTTATGAGAAAAATAATAAATACTCATTTAGTCATCGATGAACTTAAGAAAGGAAAAGGATATTAGAAGTTTTATTTTTTTTTAAACTGGGAAGAATGTGGATTGTCCTCTGGCTTCTCTCTTTTAGACTACTTTTTGGCTAGGATATCTAATTATTTCTCTGATTCTGAAACAAGTCAGAAGAGAAACGGCTGTTTTTAGTCTGGACTCAGTCCAGTCTTCCATGCTAGGCTGAATTCCTTTGCAGGAGCTGCCCTCCAACTGCTCAACAGCTGAGCAGGAATCTCCCCAGTGCCCAGCATTCGGGCTGCCCTTCTGTATCTATGCGCATTTTCGGGTTTCCCTCTTCAGTTTTGTTGGCAGCTTGTACTTTCCACCCAAGTCCATGAATCTGAGATCTCCCTATCCCTAGGCTCGTCTCACACTTATAGCTCCCTAAAGATGTCCACCTGCAAGTGTTACTTTACTACATGGTTCAGGGACTACACTCACTGCCCGAGGCTTTGGCAACAGATCACTACCTGTGTCTACAGTGGTTCTCAGAGTGGTCACTCACTTAACCAGTAGAAGAGAAGGGGAAGTACATAAAATGGCAGGCTCTTCTGTTTTGTCTGCTCTGGATCTTTGGTTGTGCTTGGTTGGTTACACCAGTAACCAACCTAGGAAAGTGTAAGTGTTTCTTTCGCCAGTGTCCTCCTGACACTCACCACACAGGTCTCCCTTCTTTTTTTGTTTTAATTGGATATTTTATTTATTTACATTTCAAATGCTATCTCCTTTCCCAGTTTCCCACCCCTGGAAACCCCCTATCTCATTCCCCTCTCCTCCCATTGATGCCAGACAAGGCCATCCTCTGCTACTTATGCAGCTGGAGCCATGGGTTGCTCTATGTGTACTCTTTGGTTGGTGGTTTAGACCCTGGGAGCTCTGAGGGATCTGGTGGGTTGATACTGCTGTTTTTCCTATGGGGTTGCCAACCCCTTCAGCTCCTTCATCCTTTCTCTAACTCCTCCATTGGGGACCCTGCGCTCAGTCCAATGGTTGGCTACCAGCATCTGCCCCTGTATTTATCAAGCTAGGTCTCCTTTCTAAACTTAGATTGTGCAAAGTTCCAGCAGATGAGCCTCTGCATCTTCTCAAGGCTGTCCTTTGCTCTCTTCTTTACAGGGGACAATTGTTTCCACTCTCCACTACTTTGCTTAGTGATATATGTTTGGGTTTACTCTTTTGTTCATAAATTTAACATTCAGGATTGTAGATTTCATCTGGCCTCTGTATCTTGCTTACTGTTGCCCTTTCTTGACTTTCCATGTAACCTACCTTTGCCAGGAACAGCAACATACCTGATATTTTCATTCAGATTTGTGAAGACACATGAATGATCTAGGTGTCTCTAATCTGCTCCCTTCCAATGCCCTCAAAGTCCTCATGTTCTACCTTACTAGATCAGTGGTCATGAACAAGTTGCAGACTCCTAGGGTCTTTACTTAATAATAGCTAGCACCTCTTATAAATAATTAAAAGTAACATTTTCAAAATAGAATCACACAATTTTAACTGCTTGGCATGTCTTAACTTATTTAATCTATGTGGCAACTTACCATGACAGAAGAAAGACACAAAGAAAGTGAGTACCATGCTTAAACCTTCACAGTAAGGAAACAGAGGAGCTGGGGTTCCACTCCAGGCATTCTTTTTGGAGCTCAGATCTTTAGCTCTTAGGCCTCTCTTAATGTTTTTTACTAATAAGCATTTTATCCTTATTTAAAGAGTGGATTGTGGGTTGTGGAGATAACAGTAGGCAAAGGAACTTTCCTACTTTCAATCACAAGGACCGGAGTTCAAATACCCAGCCCACCTGCAAAAAGCTACACAAGGATTCCCATGCCTGAAACCTCAGTGCTCTCAGTGAATTGTTTGCATTCTCTATTTTGATCTTTTAGCGCTGCTTGATAATTTGACAGCATTTATATTCATCTAATTAATTTCCTTGGAATAATCTCCCCATCAATATTTCAGAGTTGGGCAAACACTACAAAGACGTGCAATGAGTCATCTCTTCCGATTTTCAAATTACTTACTGCTTAGTGACTTCAGACATTTCTCTAGGGAGCTTTGTTCCCCATTTCAGATCCCAGGAATTCTTTGAATGAAAGCCATTTCTAAGTTCATGCTCTCAATGTCCTTAGCAGCTGTTGGTGATCAGTGGGTTTATGTGGCCTTTTCTACATGTTTTTCAAATATAATCACATGTCACTTTAGCCAGCAGTCCTTCATCTTGTTAATCCACATTTCTCAGTCCCTGCTCTTATAGCTAAGGGTAAATTGAAAAAAAGGCAAAATTTTGCCTGATGAGTGTTTCACTCAATGAATAGTTTTCTTATTCTGTCACATACACAATGAACGCACTTTAGATTCAGTCCTTTCTTAACACTTGAATTATCTTAGCCCTCTCTTTCTACCCTCTGCCTTCCTCTCTCATCCTTTATACTCTTTCCTGTTCATCAAAGACAAAGGACCAATGAGATGAAATCTTTCCTAAAACTCAATATGCACTCCCTGAGCCTCACAATGGTGTTCACCCACAAAGCCTTTCTAACTGGGCATCATCAAAAAGGAAAGAAACAGTTAAAATTTATTTAGTTATTGCACAAGTAATAATTAAATATATTTAAACCAATATTTTTTAATGTGGAGTGATCTGGTAGACAAGGGGACATTCACAGTGTTTGCAGAGATTTTTAGTTGTCATTACTTCGAAGGGTATTATTATGGAGTATTGTTTATGGGATTGCTGAGTTCATTGCCTACACAGACAAAGGACTGGGCCTTCAGGAAAGACAGAAGAAGCCAAAGAAAGCAGAAGCCAAAGAAAGCAGGAAAGTAACAGCTTTATTCCTTCTGGAGGGGACATGCCTAAGTGCAAAAGTCAGTTAATGGATGGTGGATAGGGCAATTCATTGGGTCCTCCCTTTTCCCCTCTTGGTCGTGTTTAGATGGATGCCTCCATGACTTCTGAAGATCCTCCTCACTATGTTTTCTGGGAACATGTAACCTCCCCCCCCCATCTCAGAAAGCATGTGTTTGCTTTATTTGTCTTTCTACATTCGTCTAACTTCTTTTCAACTGGAGTCTAATGGATAGATGCCAGATGTGCTATTAAAGATGTGACAGTGGACAGGACAACTCTCAAACCTCCACACAGCACTGCCACATAATATGCAAGAAAGAACTAGAAGCCCGGAGTGTCAACAATTCCAAACTCAGAAACCCTTTTTCAAACGTTTGTCAGTATTCACCTCAATCTATATTTGCATAATTCAAAGTCCCAAAATGTTATCTTGTAACAATTACATAACATTTGAGCTTGCAGAAAACTTTGGTGTACCTATAGTTCCCTCATTTCATTTCTTCTGGAAACAAAAAAAGTATCTATCAAAATGTAAAGATATAAGAGGCCAAACACTATGTAATCAGTGATCAGCCACCCACAGTCTTTTTATTAACTGTTTCTAAAATTCTTTATTTCTCAAAACGAATAGCTCAAGTCAAAAAAAAAAAAAAAAAAAAAAAAAAAAAAAAAAAAAAAAAAAAAAAAAAAAAAAAAAAAAAAAAAAAAAAAAAAAAAAAAAAAAAAAACTTCTTCTTGTGATTTAATTTCCTGTTCTCAGAATTTCACATTTCTAAGAGGCAGTATCATCTGATCTCACCTTTTGGCCTGATTTATATTCTTATGAAAGGCTATGTCATATCAACCCTCTTAAGTTTCTAAATGAGAGAGAACGTTCTGACATATGACACAGTAAGGCTGCACCTCCACATAAGATCCAAATTGGAATAGAGGAGATAAGCTGTGCTGAAAGGGACATTGTCTTTTCACTTACCATACAAACATTAGTATTTCTTCTTATCAACCTCATTTCCACAATGAGTTGCCCTTGGAAGAAAATGGTGCCCCTATCGGTTACTGACAATCACCCTTTTCTCAACCCAGACTAATGGCCATTCTTTGTTTGGCACAATGCCACCAAGAACCATTGGCTTACCCCAAAATCCTCTAGGATCCTCTCTTGTTTTCATTTGGCAAATTTAGAATATTATAAAGAACCCTTCAACCTCTCTCTGGGACAATATCCAGGAACCACTTTGCCTAAACAAAGTCATTGATTTTAATGGAACAAATGAGAAAGCCAATTTGTAGTGTGTGGCATCCTGACAAAAAGGAAAAGAAAAAGAAAAAAAGATCAGATTCATTTGTCCCGAATTCTACCCCTAATTACAGCGGCAGCTCTGTAAAACAAAGCAGGCTTTCAAAGACCCTGAGTTAGATCATGGGACTCCAAGGTCAACCTCCTCCACAGCTTGCCACCACATTAGGACAACTTCCCAACTCTACTGTATACAGTGGTACTATCTTCTATTCCCCACCTTTCCAACAGCACTTGTTTACTCCTCCCTTGAGTTTTCTGCCCTCCCTTCTCTTCTGAATCTTTCTAAGACCACTTCCTTCCTTCTGGAAATCTCTTGCTGCTGGTGTGTGCCCCCTGATTTTACTATATTAATTCCCTTTCATCTTTCATATCTTGGTTTTACTACGTTTTTCTCAGGGAAGTATTTTTTTTTAATTAGGACTACGAATATGGGCATAACGAAGGATCCAAGATGACTATCACCACATTCCTCTTCCATGTTCACAAGTAATGACAGATATATGACAGCTCCCCTGTGGTCATACTCAATTCAGTTATGCCATTGACAATGTCTGTTTCAGGCCCTTTGTCTAAGCATGTCCTATGTCTGACATCCCATCACCCCCACAGCAACCTAGTAAGATGTGTTAACATTTCTCTTTTTTCCAAACTTTTCAGTGGCATATTCTTTCTCTGAAAATGCCACTAAAATTTAAACTAATAAGGGGCAGGTCCTAGAGCCTTTCTGAACAAGAAAACAGCTGTGTGCCTGAGAAAGTTAAAGACTTCATTATTAGTGCTGCCCTGATAGTCTAAAAGCCCCATAAGGAAAGTTCACAAAGTATGAACTATATTTAAGTAAGTCCATACTGTCATGTGTGTGGAGCAAGAACAATGTATAACTACAAAATGACCAAACATGCCTTTCTTCCAATAAGTGGATAATTGCTGCTCATTTAACACCAACAAAGCAAGCCTTAATTCAAGCTTTATATCCCCCCCCCCGAGGAACTTTGTTCTCATCAGCCTTCTCTTTCAGGAAAGCACTTCACAGCTCTTCTAGAAAGATAGTGTATGCCTTATGATTTGTTTGAACACAGAAATATATTCATAGAACCTTCAGTCAGGGGGTTCAATTCACTCATATTAGAAGTGTTTAATAGTCTTGACTCAAAAAACATACAACACATAAACACAGCTCAGCTGCATAAAGAATCCTTAAAGGATATCAACAACTGAGTTTGGAGTTTACTCAGACTATGCAGTACTTTTCTAACTATTAGACAGGTTTAGCCAATGGTAAATCATAGTCTTCCTCATCTATAAATTCTAAATAGTCACCAACATATTAAGAGTGACAGAATTTACTCTCCCATCAGTGCTTAGACATCCAAGAAGATAAAGCAAAGTATGATGGAATAAGAAGCCTCCCAAGAGCACCTCCATATCAGACTCAGGCCTCAATAGTGTAAGCAAATGAGCTCTTGCAGGGAGCTAGAGAACCTCTACTAGGAATTAGTGTGGTCCAAAGCCCACCTCCATTTGACTCCCGTTTCTTCCAATTAGTATTGTGTGAGGTTTTTATGTGGAGGTACATTCGTTGGTACTCACTGATAAAATGTGAATGGGGAGTAAAGCCTCTCCTCTTTCAATTTTCTAGATTGTATCAAAGTCATACATTTCTACGTTACTAAAACACGCATGTACACCATAGATGAAATATGATTCATCATTGTGTTATCTATCGGTAATTGGGGTGTTTTCTTTAAATAACTCATTGTTTGGAAAAAATAGATACTTACTCAGTGTCAGCCAGAGTGCCAGATAAGAAACATTAAACCCTATTGAACTATTTCCCCAGGTAGTCCACCAAAATAGCTCTCAAAGCAGTAACCTACTTTTTCAGCATAACCTGGCTCCCTAGTTTCATAAATCAAGATGACCGTGTTTTAAACAAACGAGGAAGAAGATTGGTGACTGATGTGAAAATATCAACTGTGTCTATGAAAATGATGGTAGAGGTTCTCATAGATAATTTTCTGATTTGTCTTTTCTGCCTATTCCTAACTTAGATGGGTGTATATATACAAATTCTCCCCACTCTGTGCATACAGTCTGCTTGAAATTCCCCACTATTTTGAACTCAGGGTGGTCATTATTGTTGTTTAGGTCAACAAAATATAAAAGGGAGTATCTATTAATTCTTTCAAGAGGAAAGGCTTTAAGTTGTCACTGTGAGATCCAGGTGTAGTGGTTCATGACTGTTAACCCAGCACTCCCCATGTGGAAGCAGGAAAATTGAGAGTTCGAGGACAGCCTTAACTTAATACTGAGTATTGAAATTAAAGTTCATATGTGCTACATGAGACGTTATTTCAAGAAAAGTAGGCCAGAAATGTAGCCCAGCTGAGAGGGGGCTTACTTAACATACCCTGGTTTCCACTGCAGAAACAAGTCATGGTAGTGTACACCTCTAGTCCCAGCACTTATAAGATAGAGGCAAGAGGATCTGAAATCTCAGAATATTCTTAGCATCATAGAGAGTGTGAGACCAGCCTGGGCTACATTAGATTCTCCGTGTCACAAATAAATAAATAAGTAGAAAGAAAAGAGAAAACCAAAACGACAAGGATAATGGTGCTTCAAATGGAATACATTTCCATTATGAGACTTTCCAGCATTTCCTTCACTGCAAGATGGTGGCCAGTGATGCTCCTAGTAATATCAGCCACATTAGCCTGAATTCTAAGATGAACTGCGTAAAATGAAAGGGATATGAAGATGTGCCAAAACACAACCTAACTACAGTAAACCTAAGGCTTTATAAACAATACAAAAGGATATTCTGCTTCAGAATAAGCACTTGTTACATGTGGCCCCTAAGATAAATGACTGAATGAAAAGATTCATTTCCTGCTCTTTCCACTTTTGCACCCACTAGTAATATGAAGCTGTTGAATGGAGAGTACAGATACAGAATAGTCTCTGCATCACACACACACACACACGCACACACACACACACTTTTATAGGATGCCAAAAAGTGGCATTCTATATACTCTTTAGAAACTGATATATATTTTGTCCTCTCTCTCTCTCTCTCTCTCTCTCTCTCTCTCTCTCTCTGTGCGTTTGCATGCATGCTAAAGATTATTTTGTAAAATTACACACCCACACATATATACCCTCCCCCCCACCCTGCTCCCCTACCCATCCACTCCCACTTCTTGGCCCTGGCGTTCCCCTGGACTGGGCCATATAATGTTTGACTCTTAACCCTCCCCACCACACACCACAGTGTACATATTTTTAAAATTTTCCCTTTCTTTTTAGATTTTTAAAAAAAGATTTATTTATTTTATTCATATGATACACTGTAGCTGTTTTCAAACACACCAGAAGAGAGCATCTAATCCTATTACATATGGTTTTGAGTCCCATGTAGTTGCTGGGAGTTGAACTCAGGACCTCTGGATTAAAAGTCAATACTCTTAAGTGCTGAGCACTCTCCAGCACCTTTTAGATGTTTTCTTTTTCTTTGTTTTTTCAAATTTTTATTAGATATTTTCTTCATTTACATTTCAAATGCTATCCTGAAAGTTCCCTATACCCTCCCCCCACCCACTCCCACTTCTTGGCCCTGGCGTTCCCCTGTACTGGGGCATATAAAGTTTGCAAGACCAAGGGGGCCTCTCTTCCCAATGATGGCCGACTAGGCCATCTTCTGCTACATATGCAGCTAGAAACACGAGTTCTGGGGGTACTGATTAGTTCATATTGTTGTTCCACCTATAGAGTTGGAGACCCCTTCAGCTCCTTGGGTACTTTCTCTAGCTCCTCTATTGGGGACCCTGTGTTCCATCCAATAGATGACTGTGAGCATTCACTTCTGTATTTGCCAGGCACTGGCATAGCCTCCCATGAGACAGCTATATCAGGGTCCTTTCAGCAAAATCTTGCTGGCATATGCAACAGTATCTGCATTTGGTGGCCGATTATGGGATGAATCCCGGGTTGGGTAGTCTCTGGATGTTCCATCCTTTCGTCTTAGCTCCAAACTTTGTCTCTGTAAATCCTTCCATGGGCATTTTGTTCCCTATTCTAAGGAGGAATGAAGGAAAGAAGTGTATCTTCATTCTTCTTGATTTTTTTTGTGTTTTGCGAATTGTTTCTTGGGTATTCTAAGTTTCTGGGCTAATTTTCTAATTGAAGTAGAATTACATCACTTTTCTTTTCTTCCCTGCAGCCCCTCCCAGCTACCCTCCATTGAGACTTGCCCTAGCACATTCAAATTGATAGCCTCTTTTTCTTGAATTACATTTGTTACACATTGGGGGGGGGTCACAAATATATATATATATATATATATATATATATATATATATATATATATATATATATATATATAAATATAACCTGCTGAGTTTATTTTATTGTTTGTGTATGTATGATTTCAGGACTGACCACTTTTTATTTGACAACCAATAAGAGGCCTCATTTCTAAAAGAAGCAAATTCTCTTCTCCCCATAGTCATTAGTTGCCTGCAGTTCTTTGACTAGGAGTGGGACCTCGTGGAGTTTTCTCCCTTACATGTTAACATGTCCATTGACCTTGTCATTGATCTGGACCTGTTTCGCAGCAGACTTCCTGGTATTCTCACTCTCTTAATCTTCCCATGCCCTCTTCTAGGGTGTTAGCAAAATGCAAGATGAGTAACACTAGGGTTGCTTAATAAAGCCTCACAGAATCATATTATTTTATATATACCTAAAATTATATATAATAAATACAAGTATATATATATATATATATATATATATATATATATATATATATATATATATATATATATATATATATATATGTGTGTGTGTGTGTGTGTGTGTGTGTGTGTGTGTGTGTGTGTGTAATAATAACAAAAGTTTAAATTATACTTATAATAAATAATAAAATAGTGTTAGCCAGGAAATGGAAAAAAATATATATATAATGGATATTTATATATCTTAAAGTAAGTTAAGCTTCTTGGACTGACAATGCTCCCCAGAAAAACAATAGAGTAACAAAACCTCCAGTATTAGACAGGAGATGCCTCTTTGATTCTTATGTCAAAGCTAATTTACATTTAAAGAATTCTCTTAACTCAATTGTTTTCTCCTGTTGAACTTTTAAAAGATTTCTAGGAGGTTCTCAAGTCACATTGGCATGAATACCTTTAATGCTTTTCTTTACTTCAAACACTTAAAAATGCATGGAACATACTATATAGTGATTTCTCTTTTCCAATTAAATAACAAAAGTTTGGAAATTTTTTTAGTCACTTCATGTCACAAATCTTCTCTCAATACCTCATAATTTTCTTTTACACATAGCTTTTAACTCAACCAAAATCTTTTGTTTAGAAAATAAAAAATGAAATAAAGATATAAAAACAGGATTGCATAAATTGTGAACTGAATGTATTTCCCCTTTAGATCATAAATTATATCATTATATTTATAACTAGACTATCTCTGCCAACTTGACCATCTACTAACTACTGAGCATCAGATTCAAATTTCTGAATTCTCTTTTCTGCTCTGCCCATCTTTTATTTAGAGTTCTGTTATATAGTAGCAAAGACATTAAGTATTGCTGATGCTATGACAATATCCCTTTTAAAAAACTCATTTGGTTTTCCATGTTTTCCATTCTATATGAAAAACAGTATTAGATTGTCAACTTCCTTTTGAATTTTTCTTGTTGGAATTTTGCAAATGGATCTATAAATTTATAAATGAATTTAGCAAATGCCATCTTTACAACACTGAATTTTACACAACTTCAATTCCAGACAGTATTTCATAGCCTTTGGTATTTTTCAGTTTTCTCTAAGTTCCATAATTGTGTTAGAACTAGTCTTGGCATATTTTACAAAAGTTATTACTGGTCATATTATATATGAAATCTTTCAAATGTTATTTTTCAGGTAGAATATTGGTAGTAATTCCATTAGCATTTCTATTTCATTTTGAATCATAATTATTTGTTTAATTCACCAAAATTTTTGACATATTTTCATGGAAATCTTTTAGATTTCTTTGAAGCTTCAGAACAAGATATTCTCTGCCTTTTTGCCTCCCAGGCTTTCCTCAATTTTTCTGTGTGTTCATACAGTGATGGAAATGGGCATTTTTGGATTGTTTCTGGATTTGGTAAAAGGCTTCATACATTCCTGCATAAAAGCCAGGAAAAAAATCAGTCATAAATTTAATTGTCAATGGGTTTTTCAACATGCATGAGATGATTACTTACTTTAACCTCTTTAATCTATTATGGTCATAATAAGGAAGTGGAAAAAAACTCAACAATGAAATAAGAATCCAAAGATAAACAAATGATCTGAATAAGGATTTCTTAAAACATTGTAAATTGCCAACAATTATGTAGAAACCATCAACAACCCTGATAGCCATTGGAACCCTGAATTATAGGTACAAGTATGACTTCAAAGCTCATGCTTAGGAAAGGAGCAAAATTGTGGTGTTGTACTCCCCAGTGACGGCCCATCATTTTGATGGGCCTCTCTACTCACAGAAAATATGTTTACAAAGAGTTAATGACATTGGGCAGTGGATTGCACAGCCAATCTCAGAAACTTGAGCTCCATTCCCCAATAGAAATACAATGTGAATTGCAGTGAAATTTCAAATTGAAGTCACACTGAAAACTACAAAAACAAACAGGTGAAGTTTACTAATGCTTATTACAAAGGTCAATAGATCCCAAAGTTTCCACCGTCCACACCTAATACATATAAAAATCGTCAAGAAGATATTTGGCTTTCACTAAATACTTGAGATCTGGAATACCTTTTGCCCTTTCAGCAAGTCTTAATTTCCTCCAGAGCTACCTGGAGCTAGCCACCACCACATTGCGCAGGTCAATTTTAGGCCATGCCACTTTTGGAATGTAAATGTTTACTAAAAGTGTTAGAGGAAAATGCAGCGTGGGTGATGGGTCTTTTTTTCCCCAATCCAAGCTTGACATAAGAAAGTCTGGATCTTCTTGGATATAATTTTATGGCAATTTTGTGCTAATTGCATACACACAATTAATTCCCTCTTGGTTTTTACCCTCAACATGTAGCGTAGCTTTTTTTTTTTCCTAATCTATATAGCCAAAAGCCAGAAGTGCCTTCTTGAAGCCAACTGTTAATCCATTCCAAAGACAGATTAAACACTTTTTTAAAATATGATGCCAGCTGCATACATATTTCTCTACACAGCCAAATTATATTTCAGGCAAATACCAGGCCCAAGTTCACACAAGGCTTTTTATCGCTCCTGGGACAGCATTGGGGTTGGGGAAAATGTCATTGCTTTCCTTTATTCAATCCCCAAGAGCCTTATGAGAAGAAAATAACACACACACACACACACACACACACACACAGAGAGAGAGAGAGAGAGAGAGAGAAAGAGAGAGAGAGAGAGAGAGCAATTTATTTTAAATCTCCTAAACATCCACAATTTCACGATCTCTTCTGCCAGCATTTCTGCCAACATTAATCTCCCAACTCCAGCAGTAGCAGTTTAAAGATTGGAATTTGAAATAATGAAGGATGCCCTTCCTCAGTGGAGCACTGTAGAGACTGGCCGACTGGGACCATGAAAAGTGCACACCAGCAACTGGGAGTCCCAAAGTGCAGGCTGACTTAGATGACAAACAGCAGAGAAGAGCAGTTAAAGGTTCAGTCAGAAACCGTTAGTGTCACTTTGCCAAATCCCATCCTATTTAAAAACTGTATGATCTTGAGCAAGTCACCTAATACCTTTCCCCTTTTTTCCTTCATCTCAATACAGGGCCATAATGTCTACTCCACAAATCAATCTATCAGGAAAAAATAAGGATATTAAAGTGCATAAAGGCTTGTTACAATTCCTGAGCAAGTTAAAAGGATAAAAATTGTTGAGATTTGTACTGAAGCAATCCATGCTATCTATCTCCATGCTAACAATTCAATGTTAGCCCTGCTACTTGCTAGCTTTGAGACATGTTTCTCATTTCTCTAAGACTCAGTTTCCATGACTACTCTAAGACTCAGTTTCCATGACTACTCTGATGAGGTCAAGGTCTTAGCCTTATAAAGTTGTTAGAATCAAGCGTGGCAGTGTATGTACTCTACACACTGCACACAGTGGTCACTTGATACATTTCAGCTCTTGATCTATTACGATGACGATATTTCCATTATAATGAGTCTGGTTTGCAGCTCAGGTTTATATGGAACTATGTACCCCAGGCTGGCCTCAAATCCTCCTGCCTTGTTTATTTATTTTGAAAAGACCTTACTAGGACACTGGAAGAGAATACATAAGACCTTTAAGACAGCCTGCTTGGGAAAGTGCACACAGTACACCACATACAAACCCACAGCAACAGTCCAGTGACCTGCTGGAGTTGTCAGTGGAGCTGGCACGCCCCATTTGTGGTTTTACCATTTAGTCTCTGGGTGGCCTTTCTTCCCACTACTCAGGGTGCTCTCTGCTTTACACCTAACCTGGCCTTCATGGGCCACTCACACACCACGTGGGCCCTGATATATTTCTATTAGTCTCTTATTAACAAAAATCACGTTTCAACCAAACCAAAGTAGGAGAACTTTATTATTTTGGTATCATAAAAGCAAAATATCAAGGCTACAGGATCAGAGAAATCTCAGTTCTGTGAGTCAAATCAAATTATGTACAGCAGATGAGAAGGAGGTAAAAGTGTGGTCAGCTATTTAAATCAATCTACAGGTTGCTTCTTGTTTTCTGTTGCCCCCAGACTCTGAATGAGTGAGAGAGAGAGAGAGAGAGAGAGAGAGAGAGAGAGAGAGAGAGAGAAACCCTCAATGCGATTAGCCATGAAAATGTCTCTGGCAGAGGAGCAGCTTGTAAGAGGACGGCGACAGCAGGATGTACATAAAATGCCTGATGAAAGGCAGTCTCCTCAAAACAGAGGGCTTCCCCCGGGAAATTAGGGCTGGCAAGCGCAGGAGCACACTCCATATGCCCTGTCTGCCATCGTCAGCCACAGCCACCTGTGACAAAATGTCCCCACCTTCTAATGTGCCAGAGGTCAGGCTTTCCCATGCTGTCATTTCTTTTTATTTTTTTTTTCATGTCTCTTCACTTTTGCTTCCTCTTCTCCCTCAGCTTGTTCATTTAATTATTCATTTGATAAACATATCCATAGCATTACAGATTTCAGTGTTGTCTCCACTGTCCCAAATAGCTGTTCTTAGTCTGCCTGAATCATAATCATGACCATATCCTCCATGATTAAAATACATGTATGTAAGCCCTTTCCCAATTCTGGTGAGTGGATGCCTCTCATGTATAAACACAGGGACTTGAAATTGTGATGATCCCTGGTTGTGTTAAACTACACAGATTAGTGTATGGATAACATGAATGGTACTCACTAGTCAAGGAACTCTCTTATGCATATTCTATCTTCTCCTAGAGCAAAACTCTTTCCAACCAATGTGATCTATTAGACAAGCTAAAATTAGCTGTTTTAACAACTGTTCTCAAAGTAGTGCTTCCAGGACCAGAGAGCTATCATCTTCTGGCTGAACTGTCTTCAACGTATAATTTCTCCAGACATCCTTCAGGAATGCCCAGAAGTTCAACCTGCCAGAAGAGTAAGGGACAAAGAGCTGCAGGGCAGGTTTTCATGAGTCATACCTGAATAGGGCCATTTACTCTGCTGTCTACTTTCTTCTGGTCACATCACGTGATACAACCATAGTGAACCTCAAAGAATATTTAGTGATCATCTAATGATGTTCTCAGAGAGCAACAATTTTATTCATTTATACTTTTCACTGATATGACAACTCAGGAACCATTTGATTTGATGATGAAAGCAATACAAAGTTGGTCAGTAACAAAAACAATGTCTTGTGGGTTTGTCAAGTGGCAAACAATATGTCTTTCTTGCTGTTGACTTGCTTTAGAGATCAGAGATTTAAAAGAAATTTGTTAGGCTGTGACCCTATACAGCTCATTCAAAAAAGCATTCTCAAACACCAGACAATAGTGGCCATAAGCTTTTTTTTTTTTTTTTTTTTTTTTTTTTTTTTTTTTTTTTTTTTTTTTTTTTTTTTTTTTATTTTTTTTTTTTTTTTTTTTTTTTTTNTACTATATTGATTCTGCCAATCCATGAGCATGGGAGATCCTTCCATCTTCTGAGATCTTCCTCAATTTCTTTCTTCAGAGACTTGAAGTTCTTGTCATACAAATCTTTCACTTCCTTCGTAAGAGTCACACCAAGATATTTTATACTGTTAGTGACTATTGTGAAGGGTGATGTTTCCCTGACCTCTTTCTCAGCCAGTACATCCTTTGTATAGAGAAAGGCCATTGATTTGTTTGAGTTGATTCTATATCCAGCTACTGCACTAAAGCTGTTTATCAGGTTTAGGAGTTCTCTGGTGGAGTTTTTGGGGTCACTTATATATACTATCATGTCATCTGCAAATAGCGATAATTTGAGTTCTTCCTTTCCAATTTGTACTTTTTAATGGAAAAAAACTGGCCAAGCACTTCTTTGATGATCAAACTGTATCCATTACAGGAACTCTGGCGATGGCTCATTTGGTAAAATGCTTGCCACACAATCATGATGATTTGAGTTTGAGATCCCTAGCACCCACATATAGAAGTGGACATAGTAGTGGGGTTAGGGAGGCAGAGAGGAAGATCCCTGGCGCTCACTGGACAGCCAGTCTAACCAAACCAGAGAGCTCCAGGTTCATTAAGAGATGCTGTATCAACAAGTAAAGTGGAAAAATGTTAAGGAAGACATCCCACATTGACCGTTACATTTCATATGCATACACACACACACACACAGAGCACACAGCACACACAGAAGACACCATATACATATATTAATATATAATGAACCCTATTATTATGTATAATTAATACATGCTAATAAAAGTAAAACAACCTTTTCCTTAAAAATCTTATTAAAATGAGGCTTTAGTGTCTAGTGTTGACATGACCCTTGTCACAGATTATGAAGAAAACAATCCATTTTCTCTCTACCCCTGGTCTGTGCAAATTACTGAGACCATGATGAATAGTAATAGTGAGACAAAACCTTATTATAGTGTCCACTGGAAGACTTATAAAATAAAAAGCCAGTTAGAAACATAACCATAGTTATCACCCATGCTAGGAAGAATATTACTGATAGAGAAAAGCATTTACATAAGGTTTAGTTAACAAAAGTAGTCTCAACAATCCAGAGTTTTGTTACACTGATAGAGATCATGTGGCAAATCCAAAGCCCAAATCCTTGAAGATGGTGGTAAAGCCATAGTAATCCAGAAAAGTTCATCATCTCATTCTCTTCTTACTGGAGCTGTAAAAGGACCAGCAGAGAAGGGAGATATTGGTATTCAACACTGAATAAAAATAGATATAGAGAGGGGAAAGACAGACAAACAGACATAAACAGATAGGAAGAAGAATGAGAGTAGCAGCGCAGGTCAATTGTCCCAGCAATCAAGAAGCAGAGGCAAAAGGATCATGCATTTGAAGTCATTGTAAGCTATGCACCAAGGCCACCCTGAGTTACATACAAAGCCAGAGAGACATAGTCTAAAACAAACAGCAGAAAGCATAAAAGATAGGAATGGATTTGACTCTCATGACTCTCTCATGACGTGGCTCATTAGTCACAATGACAAAGGTAATAGGGTGCAGTTATTTGGTGATATCAAGCTTGAGTCTACTGGGAAGAATATGTTAACAGCCCCCCAAAGATGGCACAGCTCAATTTTGGCAATAAAGAGTCAAAACTTGTTTTTAAAAACCTGTCTTTAAAAAAAAACTGTCTTTTGTGCACATGTGTACAAATTAAAAAACATGTTCTATAATCTGTATTTCTGCTAGAAGTTCAGAAAGAACAAGACATTAAATCTTACCCCCCCCCAAAAAAACTGCACACTAAAAAGCATTGCCAGCTACTCAATTTCTTACTCAATCTCTGGTTCAAGACTTAATATTCTTTTGATTTTGAAGATATCAGAGCGAAAATAATAACACAATGGCCACTTCTGTAATAATACTCAGAATTGCAAAGAAACCTGCTGTTTATATGTCTTCAATCTACTTACCAAAATGGTTGTGAGAATTGAGTCAGAAAAGTCAAGTTTAGGCATGGTGATGCTTGTCTGTCATCCCAGCATCGTAGAAACTTGAACAGAAGGATCGGGAGTTTAGGGCAAGCCTGGTCCTGGGCTACACAGCAAGTGCTGAAGAGAGAGAGAGAGAGAGAGAGAGAGAGAGAGAGAGAGAGAGAGAGAGAGAGAGAACAGAGACAGAGAGACAGAGAGACAGAGAGACAGAGAGACAGAGAGACTGAGGCAAGAGAAAGGACAAAATACACAAAGTAATCATCTTTGTCATCATCTACTATATATATATATATATATATATATATATACAAATCTTTTGCAGAAAATTTCCCTTTCATATTCTCTAATTCACTCTATACTTTAAAATCATATTGATATTTCAAGTTCCTTTTAAACATTGTCTATTCTTTAAATCTGGTGTCTCTAGAGAGCTTTTGATAGTATGTGGATACTGTTTTATTTCCTTGTAAGCTTCTTGAATTCCTTCACTGGAATAAAATAATGTATGGTTGCATAGATACATATTTGAATGGATGAATAGACTGGCTGACAGAAGAATGGGAAACCAGATGGTTAGAGAGATGGCCAGATGAACTAGAGCCATAGAAATGTACAAATTCAGTATAAAATCACAGTCAAGTAGTTAGGCTGTAAACCATCCTGGATATGGATTTCAGCTGTGTCACTCACTACCTGACCTTCATTAAAGTATTCAACCACTCAAGTCCAGATTCCTCATCTGTATAATGGAGCTAACAATATAATCTTCTGGATATATAGTCAGAATTAAATGAATTGATTCAATATTTTATTTTGGTAATGAATGAAAATAAAAACCTATATTTGGATTTTTGTAATCCACCATTCCAGCAATATAGCAATATAGGAATTCCTCCACGTCTGTGTGGTTTTCAGGCCTAGTCATTTGGCTGAGTCCTTGAAGCAGTGACTGTTCTCATAAGAGCTCTGTTTTGTGTGGAGATTAAGTGTAATCTGTGGGGGTTTTAATGTGAACGAATGGCAACTTGTTAGGTTAAGCTCATAGAAAACAAAAGAGTACCAAAAGTAATTAAATGTCCCACCATTACTCTCTTCACCTTTCTCCTAAAACATCCTCACAAATACTAGGAATATGCTTGTAAAAATTAGCAACTCCTTTGCCCCCAAGAACTGCTAGAATTGGTTAACATGAAACGAGTATTAATAGTTAATCTTGGTCTACCTTAAATGCAACTTTCTAACATCGCAGATAGAGGGGTTCTCGGTGGGGCTTGTGTAGAGACATCTGGGAGAGGTGCTATTTTCCAAAACACCATAACAGGTCATTGTTTGCAAGAGGAAGGGTCTAGAGCAGAATGTAGTGATGACTTCTGCAGTCTTCTCATCTCCTGGAAAACTGGTCAGTGGGTTGGTACACAGATGTTCTCTGAAATTACCACCTGCTTCCATCTGTACAAGGAAAAATGTTGCTAAGTGATGAAACCAGGATGTCTGGCTTTGATGAGCTATTGGGATGTCTGTCTTATTTTGACTTCCCCTAAACCAAAGACTGAGGCATTGGATCTGAGAGTTAGTGCAAAAGCATGACTAATGTGGGGGGGGGGGATGGAGCAGGGAAGGAGGAAAAGTGGATTACAGTGTGCAATATTAAAGGCATTGTGATAAGTCGAAACACCATTCCACCAGGGAAAAGAAAAAAATATGTATTTGTTTATATGTGCATGTGTAAGTGTGCCTGCCTCCCTCTGTATGTGTGTTTATGTGTGCACGTGTGTATGTGACTGCCTGCCTCTGTGTTTGAGTGTGGTATGTCCTGTATATATGTGTGTTATGAATTTGTATGTGGCTTTGTGTATCTGTGTGTGTGGTACGGTGTGTGTGTGTGGTATGGTGTGATGTGTGTGTGCATGCATGTGTATGTATGTATGTAGGTAAGTAGGTGTGTGTAGTGTGTATGTGTATTGTGGAGGGTTGTGTGTGTGTGTGAGTGTGTATATGTGGTGTGGGCATGAGTGTATGTGGTGTGTGACTGTGTGTGTGTGTGTGTGTGTGTGTGTGTGTGTGTGTTGCTTTGTTCATTTCAAGACTGGTTCCTAGAGGTACTCACCTTAGACTTATAGTCTGTACTTATACAATCGATAATTGTTCTTGAAAAGGTATCAGCAAATGCTATGGGGTTGGGGGCATGGCTCAGACAATGAGTTTCTTGCCATGAAACATAACAATCTGGGTCTGATCACCAGAACCCATGAAAATACAATAAAGTCTTGTGGTGTGCACTGTTAATCCCAGTGGGGCTTATTGGCCTCCTAGCCTAGAATACTTGGGGAGCTTCAGGGAAATGGAAGACCCAGTATTACAATAACCAAGGCAAGAGCACCTGAGAGAAAACACCCAAACTGACTTTTAGCCTCCCCATGCATGTGTTCCTGCATATATATAAATATGCACACACAGACACATACAAAAAAAAAATAGAGAGAAAGGATCAGAATAGAAAAACATGTGTGCATGACGTCATCTCAGCCTTTTCACCTATCATTTATTTTCCCACCATGATCACATTCCAAGCTCAAGGAAGCCAAGCTGCTATTAGGCTGTTGGTGCTGCCAATTGAAGGGTAACTTCTTAGTTCTTCTGTTTGAGAATCATTGATACCTAAGCAGCATTTGGGTGATGGTTCTGGCTACAGCTACCTTAGAGGATGGGAGCAGGGCAGCCTAGGACCGAGTCCTTCACAGTTATGAAATTAAGAACATGAACAAAATCTCAGCAAAAGATCTTCCAGATTGGTATTCTCATCTTGACTTCATTCTCTATTGTTTTCTGTGTGACTATCTTTTGCCCCTCCCAAACTCCCCTCCTCAATGAACATCATGCTTCCTATCACCTAGAATTCCAGCACTAAACCATCACCTTACCACTAATGTCTTGGAAAATTTCTCTCTACCTACTGGAAAGACTAACTTCCCTTCCTTACCACAACACTGCAGAAGAAACCCCTTCCCCAACAGTGTATTTGTATTTGTAGAAACATTGTACAGAGATGATGTAAGCAAGAAACTTGGGTGCCTCTCTAGTCTTCTCTGTCTCCTTCTTACTCAATGACCAACTTCCACAGACCTGCCTAGTATACATCAACATCCTTCTCTCTACCTCATTCTTAGGGTAGCAGTCTGAGTCTTCAGATATATTCACTGAAAGTAATGTCATCATCCCCTCACACTTAGTCTCTGTACCATCATGAATTTTTTTCTTTCATTCCTTCCCATGTACCAACTCATAACTCTCCTGAAATGGTTTTTCTACACCATGAGTCAGGTCATGGTATACTTCTACACAGTTCTCTAGAAATCCAAGCCCATGATCTTAGATGTATTTTAGCCACATGACTATCCTACCTTCTCAGATTCAATAACTTAGGAAAAAAGCTGGTCTGGGCTTCATTCTGCATTCTGCATGCAGTGAACTTCTGAGTAAAGAAAATGAGAAGGAAAAGGAAAGGTTATATGAGCTACCAGATACGTTATCAAGAAGGTGCAGTAATTGGCTTTGTTACCTTATTGAGCTACAAAAAATTCACTGGGTTCTTATAATGATGTCTCAGGAAACAACATTTATAAAGCAAGCATAGCCCCCATAGTATGATATATATATGTGTGTGTGTGTATCTATACATATATGTATAGATATTTGTTTATCAAAGCTAAGGTTATTCAATTCATGGTTTAAGGGGAAAAACTCTGTGTAAATGCACAACACACACACACACACACACACACACACACACACACACACACACACTTGCAAAGCAAGACATGCTTCTTGGCTGCTTTCCCAACATCATCCCCTCCCCTTTCCAACATGTTCTTCCAACCATGCCAAGCCAATTTCTTTTTCTCAGTGAAATACTCTGCTTCCAACTCCATTTCCCCGGGGCAATTCTGCCTCCAGTATCTAAATATCCTCTTCTCCCAGCTTGCTGGTCTGTACAATAAAGAGAATTCTCTGCCTATATCATTCTGCTATATACTTTCTATGTGATGGTGTCTTGTTGCAATCATTTGTATATATGTCTCTTTTACTACACTTAGAAGGGTTTTGAAGTTGGGGGATGATATTTATGTATTTATAATGTCAACATCGTGGGATATACATTTTAACAGTGTTATACTATGAGTCTAAAAGACCATTCTTTTTTATGTAGTAGTATCACATATAAGTTATCCAACTGAAGCCAAATGTGGTGACTGATAAGAAAAGGTTTTGATGAAGAGATCAAAAGGCTCATGCTTGCAATTAGAGGCAGCCCAATGCTCATGACCATTTGACAGCCAAAAATTTCAGAGGCAACTGGGCCTAGATGCTGCATAAATGGATCATGTCAGCTCCAATATAAACAGTTGGTGCTCTTAAATGAGGAGAAATTATTTGAATTACAGTGATTGCCTCATTCCTGTGAATTCCCTCAGCAGCAACACAATCTGTTCACCCAAAAGGGGCTTTTGAAAAGCATCCCACATTTTAAGGCGGTGTTTCACATGATGAATAAATTCACTCAGAAACATCTGTTAAGGTAGTTTCTACAAGGCAGAAATGATTTCCTTAAGAGGAGTGAATTGCATAGAGTACTTCTTGGTTATACAAATAGTGTCTGACATTTTAAATCCTCATGACCTCCTCAAAGGACACACAGCAACAAGTAGGTAAGGGGGAAGAAAGCCCAGAGTTCACACTTACCAAATTTTGCCAAATTTGTGCTTTGGCTTATTATTTCATTTGTGTTTTGGTGTATTATTTTGTTTTCTCGGAATGATAAGTGCTTGTAACTTCTTGAATGTATTATTCTATTTCTGCCTCTATAATCTGTTCTATATTCCTCATCCTTCTCTCATCCTAGAAAGACCTTTGTACCCCTTTAAGACATTGAGCAGATGTCTTACATACCAGAACTCCAGCTTCTACTTCCTTCAGCTCCCCTGCCTGTGCTCTCAGAAGGATCCTGAACACATCTCCATTTCACTGATGTTCTATCATGATGGGAAAAGTATGGCAACATGAAGGGAAAGCGTGTTGGCAGGAGCAGAAATCTGGCTGATTACATTTTCATCCATACACAAGGAACAGAGAGAGAGAGAGACAGAGACAGAGAGACACAGAGACACAGAGAGACAGAGACACAAAGAGACGGAAAGTGGATGAGGTTATAAACCCTTAAAGCCTACCTCCAGTGTCATGTTTCCTCCAACAAGACTGCACCTATTAAAGGTTCCATAAGCTCCCCCAAATAGTGCTAATTAGGATCCAAGTGTGCAACTACATGAGCTGATGGGGGACATTTCTCATTTAAACCAATACACCATTTATTAATTCATCTTATGGGATTTATGCCCTCTGAAGAACTCTGACTAATATACAGGTCCTTTTAAGAAGGTAAATTCTATAATTTTACCTACAATATTTTACGAAAATCGGGAATGATTAATTGAGATCACTGACTAAAAACTCTTTGTAAATCTTCGGGTGAGTAGTCCACAATAACTTTATATAAAGAATATCAAACACTTGTCTAACTCAGATACATAAGTTAAGCATTAATTCTTTTTATGACTCATACATTTGAACTTACATGACTAGAGCACAGCTGTACTCTAATAAATAAGAGAAAGGAGCCTTTCATCCCACTCTCTGGCAGACTCGAAGAACATTAAAAATACTATATTTTAAAATGCTACCTCACTGGTCTGTCAAAGAAATATTATATGGTAGATTTATGAGCCTCAGTGTAACTCAAAATCCTTGATTTGTACAGTAAATATTATTTTTCCCTCTGAAGCACCATGCAGTTTGGAATTCCCAGTATCAGCACCCATGAGAAGTCAGATAACCCAGTCACTACACACATTATAAATAAGTTTTCCATGGTTGGCTTAGCTTTTTTTTTTCTCTCCCTTCACCTTCAAGGGCTTACAAAGCGCTCCAATACATCTATTTTTAAAAATGTACTGTTTTCTATCCATTTGATTGATTCAGGCTGACAGCTCTTGGGAGAGAATAGAATCTTCACCATCAAGGATCCCCCTCTTCTTGAAATAATTTTCACCTTGACGTACAGTGTAACGTATTTAATTCATCTCTGCTTTGTGCCATGAGCTGTATCTTATTATCTTCTTCCTACCTTTTAACCATTTGCAAGTTAAATTTCATTTTAGACATCTAATCTTAAAATTAAGAAATATAGTTACTTCACCTTGGATTTGGCCACATTTAAAAAAAAAAAAAAGACAAAAACCAACCTAGGACTGTTGAGCGTAAAGGGACTTGCCATAGGAAGTTAAGAGTCATATACAAGTCCTGGAAAGGTAAAGTCAGGGAACTTGATGAAAAAATACAGGAGTTGCAGAAATTACCATCAATCCCTACAGGTAAAAGGGTCTGGTTTTCTCTTTCATTTTTTCATTAATTAATGTATTTATTTATTCACTTTACATCCCAATCAAAGCCTTCCTCCTTCTGGTCCCCCCTAACACATCCCCTCCTCCCAACCCTCTTCCCTTCCCCTCTGAAAAGGGGCCCCTTCTGGGTATCCCCACACCCAGTCACATCAAGTCACTGAGGACTAGATGTATCCTCTCCCACTGAGGCCAGACAGGGGGGCCCAATTAGGGGAACGGGATTTACAGGCATGAGAACAGTTTTCAAAGGGCAAATTTGTGGCCTCTGTCACCTGCTTCCAACTCCCACCATAAGACAGTAGCAATTCAATTTTTAAAACAAGAATCCTGATTATAAGGGAAAATGAGAAATGCAGTTTCTACTCTTTCCACACTGTAACACAGGAGATTCTTTTTTTTTCAATTTTTATTAGATATTTTCTTCATTTACATTTCAAATGTTATCCCGAAAGTTCCCTATAACCTCCCCCATCCCCCGCCCTGCTCCCCTACCCACCCACTCCCACATCTTGGCCCTGGCATTCCCCTGTACTGGGACATATAAAGTTTGCATGACCAAGGGGCCTTTCTTCCCAATGATGGCCCACTAAGCCATCCTCTGCTAAATATGCAGCTAGAGACACGAGCTCTGGGGGTAGTGGTTAGTTTATACTGTTCTTCAATCTATAGGGTTGGAGAACCCTTCAATTCTTTCAGTACTTTATCTAGCTCCTACATTGGAAACCCTGTGTTCCTTCTAATAGCTGACTGTGAGCATCCACTTCTGTATTTGCCAGGCACTTGCATAGCTTCACACAAGACAGCTATATCAGGGCCCTTTCAGCAATATCTTGCTGGCATATGCAATAGTGTCTGCGTTTGCTGGTTGATTATGGGATGCAGCAGTCACTGGTTGAACCATCCTTTTGTCTCAGCTCCACATGTGATCTCTGTAACTGCTTCAATGTGTGCTTTGTTCCTAATTCTAAGAAGGGGCAAAGTGTCAACACGGGAGATTCTTAAAAGGGCAAAAACGGGTATTTAGTATCCACAGTCAGTATGTGGACAAGTGTAGTAAAAATACATCAGTGCACAGTTCACTCACTCAGTGATGTTAATTCCAAGACAGAAGCAAATGGATTTGACAGCATTGTGGGAGGGGGACAAAAATGACTAAATGGAAAGATGGGAAACAGAAAAGGAAAGAAAGCTAGCCTAGTATCACATTATCAAAATTCTGCTATGCTTGGGGTTTGAGAGGTGGATTGGTAGTTAAGCCATCAATGGGAGGAGAGGCACTTGGTCCTGAGAAGATCATATGCCCCAGTACAGGGGAATGTCAGGGCCAGGAAGAGGGAGTGGGTGGGTTGGGGAGCAGGGCAGGGGGAGGAGATAGGGGGCTTTGGGGATAGCATTTGAAATGTAAATGAAGAAAAATATCTAATAAAAAAGGAAAAAAAACATACTGCTCTAAAAGAGAACCTGAGTTTAACTGGCAATACCTATATCAGGCAGCAGCCTGGAGCTAGAGTTCCAGGCTGCTGCACTAACATGCACATAAGCCCACACAGATACACACATATACATAATTTAAAACTAATACAAATAAATATAAATGTTTACTGCTGTGCTAACTGGGAGCTCTAGGTCACCAGAAAAGCAGGAAGGAAAGACAACCGCAACTATAAAAGGTGAACGTATGCATAGATATCATTTCCCTCATTGTTGAGTTTTGTTCCTGGAGGTGCTTGCTTCTTATTCTAGTGTCTGTTCATATGCAGAGAAATTGGGTTTCTAAGATGGCAGAAGGGATCTCAAAGAAGAATGCAGAAAGGTATGTGCTTGAGTTAGAGTCATGCAAGTGTGAGTACAGTCTGGTTTTGCAAGGAGCTTTCTATCTCTGCCCAGGTGAAAAATCAAAGATCGACCTAGCCTGGATAATGAAGGTGCAATTGGCATCAGTAAGAGCTTCTATTTCCCCTGAAATTCTTTACTAGATCATTTTAGAAAGAATCCATTTCCAATTTCTAACCACCTGTTTATTTTTAACCCACTCTGGTGGAGTTTCAAGCTCAGGGAAGGAAAGTTGCTGTTTCTTGGGTTGTATTGATGTTTCCATATCAGGTGTCACTTCTTAGATCTTATGCTTGGGAGTAATTGCTATACAGGGTACATTTCTGTCATGAGACTGGATCAGAACACCTGGATTTTAAGGACCATAAAACATGACTTGTGCTAGAACAAGTCATTTTGCCTAAGTGAACAGAGACAAGAGTAGTCTAAGCAGGTATGGAAAGCACTTACTAAGTACCCATCTGAGCATCTGTTCTTCCAATATGGTATTGGAAGTCATTCTTTGGTTCTCTGAAGACTTTCTGTTTTCCCAAATCTCTAACTACGCTGCTAGGAAATACCTTGGGCTTTCATTAACAAATATCAGAGCAGGAATAGTTAGCAGTCAGTAGATCACAGATGGATAGACAAAGAGGCTATAGAATCTGTGATGGGGAAAGGTGCCACCAGAAGTAATTAAGGACAGCTATTCATAACAAGTTTGCCCTACTTCTCAATCTGCTGTAGATCTAGCCTGAAAAATGTGCTTCCTTATTTCACTGCCATTCATTTTCACTGTCCCTTCTTGGCCTTTTCTATTTGTGTATGTAAATGGAGAAGACATTTTACTGCAAAACTTTTGGTGTTTTCTTTCCATAACCAAATTAGAGTACTTATTACCCATGAGTTTGCATTACATTTGAAGTACTGTAGTCATCCCACTATGTGAGCTTTGATTTTATTAAAATTTGTTACTTGAATTAATTAATTAATTCAGATTGTAAGATATAGTAGTATGTTATGAATGATTATTATTGATATAAAATAGATTATTAATAGTGTATAAAATATTGCTATTGCATATACACATGCATGTATATGCATGCGATAACAGATGTTTTATATATAAAAACCTGCTCAGTCCATGATATTTTTAGTTAACATTATTTAAATAGATCTTTCAGTCCAAAGCATTTCTGAATAGCCAAGCCCTATACACAAATCTCTGCTTACCTAAGAAAGAAAAATCACCACTGCTACTAGCTGCTTACAGTGTTCACACATTTCCTTAAACTTTTATTTTGCCCTCAGAGGTAATAAGCCCATTCCAGTCCACTGCCGATCAGGTAATGGGATGCATTTTCATATTTATCTGCTTTCACGTTGGTGGCCTCTTTAGGCATGCTCCCTGGTTGCTCTCCAATCATTTCCCACCTCTTTTGAGAACATTAGGTATTAATTCAAGCTTGTCAAATCTTATATGATATATTCCATTTAGTAGCTAATATCTCATCAACCTTACCTGGCACTAGAAAATTCAATTTCTCAAGATACCAGCTGTTATGCTAGAGACCTTGCGTATCTTTTTGGAACAACTAATCAGAAATGTTCTTACAGCACTTAGATCGATCTATCTATCTATCTATCTATCTATCTATCTATCTATCTATCTATCTATTTATCTATTTATTTTTGCACTTGGTAAAGTTCTGTGAATTATATATGAAGTAGACCACCATGAGTCTTCCAAATACGTGAAAAAATATGATATAAGAGCTTCTCTGTTGTCACCGTAAGAAACAGTAAGCAATACAACACATATATGTTTTGCACAAATTTTAAGACCTTCAAAACCTATTGTTATTTAGTCCTAATGAAAGCACATTAAACATTTGAGTAGTCTCTGATATGGCTTGTGTACACCATGTAAAATATCTTAGACTTCAATTATTTCTTTAATGCATGAAAACATTGAAAAAATCTATCTGAGGCAATATATTGTGACAAAATAGAATAAAAACTTCCACAACTCATTTTGCAAGGCTGAGATTCTCTCTCTAAGACATCAGAGATTCTCTCTCTAAGACATCAGAGATTCTCTCTCTAAGACATCAGAGATTCTCTCTCTAAGACATCAGAATGCTCTAGAGTTTGCTGCACCCGTGATGAAAATATTCAGTGCATCATTTAACCTGGAGACATGAAGAGTGTGGTCACGTGTACTGCAGCAGCAGAATAATAACTATAGTGATTTCAAAGAAGGGACATGCATAAGACATAGATTAGGATATTACCATGACTGTAATCCAATGTAAAAAAACAATCGCTGTGATATTGATAATAGAAACTGTAAATACTGTTAAGACTATGGTGATGCATATATTCCTTTATTGTTGTTGTTATTTTCTTTTATTTATTTGTTTGTTTGTTTATTTGCTCACATCCTAACTGCTGCCTCCACCCCCTCTTGCAGAGTCCCTCCTCTGTCGCCCCTTCCCTTCCCCTCTGAGAGGGTGCCCCTGCCCCTATATCCCCGGCACCCTGACACATCAGATCTTTACAGGGTTAGGAGTGTCCTCTTCCACTGAGGCCAGACAAGGCATCTCAGTTGGGGAATGGATTCCAGTCAGGCTACAGATTTATGGACAGCCCTCAATCCTGTTGTTGGGGGGACTCACATGAAGACCAAACTGCACATCTGGTATGTGTGTGCCTTGAGGTCCAGCCCATGCATACTTTTTGTTTGATGGCTCAGCCTCTGAGAGCTCCTTGAGGTCCATGTTAGTTGACTCTGTTAGTCTTCCTGTGGAGTTACTATCCCCTTCAGGGTCTTCAATTCTTCCCCCAACTCTCCCATAAGAGTCCCCAACCTCTGTCCAGTGCTTGGCTGTGGGGATCTGCATCTGTCTCAGTCAGCTACTGGAGGGAGCCTCTCAGAGGACAGCCATGCTAGACTCCTGTCTGCAAGCATAAGAGTATCATTAATAGTGTCAAAGGTTTGGTGCTTTGTCCATGGGATGGGTATTAAGTTAAGCCCATTATTGGTTGGCTATTTCTTCAGTCTCCGCCAATCCACTCACAAAACTTTTGATCAAAAATTCTTCCTGTCTAAAAGAAATGCAGGGACAAAGAGAGAACAGAGGCTGCCTGTATTCTTCCTGGAAAGTAACAGTGTGTTTCAATTAGAGGCCAGTAAAATGAAATGTTTTAAAGTTTAAATTTACAGTCATCCCAAATTCTATCTGTACAGTGCCAAGTTAAGAAGACCTGATCTGTGAGCTAACACATCCAAATGCTGTATGAAGCAAAAGTCAGGAGGAGTTATGAAAGATGTGACCATGCAGTGCGGATTCCCACTCAACCAGCACCTGTGCCATTCTGCTTCAACATCCTATACTAAAGCTGCCCATTCTTCCTGCAGTCCTACCCTCAGAAATTACCTGATTTTTCTCTGAACATTGTCCTGCTGAAGGACCTTTGCTCTTCCTGATCTCTATACTTAGAAGAATACATACATACATACATACATACATACATACATACATACATACATGTGTGTGTGTGTGTGTGTGTGTGTGTGTGTGTGTGTGTGTGCATGCACTTTGGTGACTTTAGATCTCTGCATAGTTGGCTCTTTAAACACCGCTATTATGGTTTCTCTGAAAAACAGAACTTGTGGAATGAAAATATATTTTAATGAGAAATTATGATGCTAGCTTATACGATATGAGCTGAGAAGAACAACAATGGCTATCTTGACACTGGAAAGTCTGAGAACCTGGTATCTTTTGCATCAGTGAGGCTGTATGCCTCAGTAGTTCTCTTTTTCCAATACCTTCTTTTCTACTTAGAAAAAAGAGCTGGCGACATGGTTCAGTGGGTAACAGTGCTTGTAGCTTGCTGTTCTTTCAAAGAACTAGTGTTTTGTTCCCAGAACTCATGTCAGGCAGCTCTCAAAAGCCTACAACTCCAGTTCCATGGATATGATACCCACTTCTAGCCTCTTCAGGCATCAGCAAGCACACATGTGCACATGCCCACACAGAGGCATACCTGCACATGTACACTTAAATAAAAATTAAAATAAATCTTTGAAAACACAGAAGAATTTGCTAATTTTTTTAAGCATTCTCATTTAGGGTAATGAAGGCTTGAAAGATTCCTGAAGAGTTTCTGGTCTTTGATCCATATTAGAAGTCCAGGGAAAATGGATTGTAATGTTAGTAAAGGCAGCACAGAGTAAATGTACATAACAACACTAAGCAATGGCAAGCAATACTACTTTTCTCTTGGATCTCATATCTGGGAGCATTGAGGGAAGGCACTAGCCACTCTGGAAGAGGTACATCCCCTTTCACCTAATCCTTACAGGAAATATTCTACACAGAGGAAAGTCTTTTACTGGTAAATAGATCCAATCTAGATCATAAGCAAGATTAGTCATTATAGCTACCTTAACATTTTGGCCTGCTGTTTAGAACTGAAGTTTTAAATTTAGAGTAGCTATTTTTAATTGCAATCTGTGTCATGAGAACTAATTCTGTATGGTTAGAGTAGGCCTAAGCCATTCTATTGAAATAAGTAATGCATCTATATGACGCTAACCCCTGGGCAGGGCCTGAAACCTGCTGATTATAGTGTAACATTGAGTGTGAGGAGAGAGACTGTGGGAAGTTTGAACCAGCTTGTCAGAACAGTATATTGATAACAGTAAGATTAATAGTTTTTAAACTGCCAGAGTGAGACGATCAGAGGTCTCAGCTGCTAATCCTGGTTATATAACAGAGATGTGCACATGAAGCCAACAACAAAACGTCAAGCCCTTTGTCAAATCTCTGTTTCTCAGTGCCAGTGGTTGATGTACAGCTGTGTGGCTCCTAGTAAAAAAAAAAGAAAAGAAAAAGAAAAAAAGTAAAAAAAGAAAGCCTGACTCTTAGTTTATTCAAGATTCAATCAAGTCCACAACCCAGATTAGCCACCATAATCACCTTGACCTTTTTCCCATGGCCATGGACCTTCCAAAGAAAAAAATAATGAATCCCTGGCCCTGATGTCTCCAGATTTCCTTCTTCAAGATAGCCTTTGGCTGATGCCTTAGTTTCTTTTCCTGATGCTGTGATAAAACATCCCGACACAAGTGACTTAATTGAGAAAGGGCTTGTTGTGGCTCACAGTTCAAGGCTAGGAAGTCAAAGTGGCAGGGATCTGAAGAAGCCGGTCACATCACATCTACAGTCAGGGAGCAGACAGTGATTAGTGCTATGCTACTGCTGAGCTCTCTTTCTTCTCTTATACAGTCCAAGATCTTAGCCAAGGAATGGTGACATCCTGAATGGATATGTGTCTTAATCAGTGTCCTATTGTTGTGAAGAAACACTGTGATCTTATGAAAGAAATCATTTAATTGGTGCTCACTAACAGTTTCAAAGGTTTAGCCCACTATCATCATGTCAAGGAGCATGGCAGCTTTCAGGTAGGCATGATGCTGAAGAAGTAGCTCGGAGTTCTACATCCAAATCCACAGGCAGAAGAAGGAAACCGTGTACTACAACAGCTGTAGCTTAGGCATAGATTTCAAAGCCCATTCTCAGTGACACATTTCGTCCCCATAAGGCCATACCTCCTAATCCTTCTCAAGTAGTACCACTTCTTGATGTCTAAGGATTCAAATATATGAGCCTATGGGGCCATTATTCAAACCACCACAGCAAGTCTTCCCACTTCAATTACTATAATCAAGATAATGCCCCAGAGGCTTGTCTCCTAGATGATTCTAGACCCTATCAAGTTGACACTAACCTCACAGTTGTGGGGAGTGTGGGGGTGTTATTTTAGTGCTCTTTCTCCATTGTGTCTTTTTTCTTTTAAAAAAAGTAAAAACTAAGCACTCGCGTTTAGGGTCCCATGAGTCCTCTTCAGCAACTTTTGTTACTACATAACTACCACTATTACATAACTGAGTGCACAATGCCTACCACATATCCTTCCATCGTGCCTCTGGTTGACTTGCCCCCAAACTATTTATCTCTATCTCCCACACTATATATTTTACTTACTTTATATGTTATTTTATTCTTTCATTGGTTATTGCTTTGCCTGTTTTTCTTATTTCACTTCTACTATGAGTTCTATCAAAGCAAGGTTGCTGGCGTTATTTTTTTTTTGACTGCATTATTTCCACCATCTGAACCATAGCAGAATTTCTGAAATTATCCAATGAATGAACTGAAGTAAAGAGGAAGAAGAGAAAAATAATTTCGAGTTCAAGGCAGTTTGGGCTCAGCTCTGAGGCTGAAAATCAGTGCATGGAAGCTTAAAAAGATGGGCAATAATAAAGAGTATGTTCACCTGGTGATTATACTCAAGTCAGTTATCATAAGAGACAGAGATGTTAACTGACAGCCAGCTGCAATCAGAATTGATGCACATAATCTACATTGACTTAAAGACCAAACACTGGTGTCCATGAAAGGCCACAAGTAGCTAAGCACTTCTCTTTCTGACAGTTATTTTAGCCTCTGAAGACAACTAGAATCACTCAGGTATGGCATCTCTTTCACCTGCTCTAATACTTTCAGAAGCTTTTCTTTTTCTCAAGAACTTTGCTCTAGAGATGGGAGAACAAAATGGCATTTGGCAAGCACCACAGAGTTTGTCAGTCAGCAACATCGGTGCTGAAGCTTGGAAATCTAAGAGTTTGACAGTGAACTGCTTTGATGCTCCACTGATTCAGGGGTTAGGTTTCTCATCACTGGAAGCACTAGTCTGTAAAGGCTCCTTCTTGGACTTCTGATCGAGAAAATGGGCATTGACCTAGAACTCTGCCCAGTTGAACAATAACCAACTGCTTCTTTTGTTGTACAACAGTGATTTTCAAGCCTTGATCTGTGTCAGAATCATCTGAGGAGTATTTTAAGAACACAGATTCTGGAATATATAGGTCAGTGATACAATGTTACCTATCATGTGTGAAGCCCTGAGTTTCATTGCCAACACAGCACACACACACACACAGAGAGACAGAGAGAGAGAGAGAGAGAGAGAGAGAGGCACACAACATGCATGCACATATACATACAAGCATGCATAAACACAGAGACACACAAACACACTCATGAGCATATACACATATGCACACACACACACACACACACACACACACACACACACACACACCTTTCCTCTGTACTCCCCAGATTGATTAAAAATCTAAATAGTCTCTGTTTGTTTGTATAATTCTATAGTCTGGAACATTTCTTCTAAGTTTTGTTAGAAAGGATCAATGAATTTAAAACTCATTTCAATAAATAGTCTTTTTCATTAAGTTCAAAATGTGGTCTCTGTGCCCCTTCCTAGAATTAAGAACAAAGCACACACTGAAGGAGTTACAGAGATCATGTGTGAAGCTGAATCAAAAGGATGGACCAACCAGTGACGGCGGCTGCTCCCTCCCATAATCAGCCACCAAAATAAACACTATAGCATATGCCAGCAAGATAATGCTGAAAGGGACCTGATATAGCTGTCTTGTGGGAGGCTATAACAGTGCCTGGTAAACACAGAAGTGGATGCTCACAGTCAGCTATTAGTTGGAACACAGGACTCCCAAGGTAGGAGCTAGAGAAAGTACCCAAGGAGCTGAAGGGGTCTTCAACCCTCTAGGTGGAAGAATAACATGAACTAACTAGTTCCCCCTGCGCTCATGTCTCTAGCTGCATATATGGAAGAAGATGGCCGAGTTGGCCATCATTGGGAGGAGAGGCCCCTTGGTCATACAGACTCTATATGCCCCAGTACAGGGGAATGCCAGGGGAATTACGTGGGAGGGGGTGGGTAGGGGAGCAGGGCGGGGACACGGTAGGGTAAGGGAAAATTTCTGGATAACATGTGAAATGTAAATGAAGAAAATATCTAATAAAGAGAAAAAAAGAAGAAAACTTTTAAATGGTATGTGTGTTCCTATGTGTGTGTACAGTTGTGTGTGCATTTTTATACACATATGCACAGGTGTGTGGAAGCCAAAGATCAACCCAAGAGTCCTTCCCAAGAAGCTATATACTTGGTCTTTTAAGACAGGGTCCCTCACTGAGACCTAGCTCTTCCAGATTAGTCTAAGAAGATGGCTGACCATCAAACAACACAGATCCACCGATCTCAGTCTTCCCAGTGCTAAGCCACCCTGTGCAGCTTTTCTTTTTCACATGGCATCTGGGAATCAAATTCAGGTTTCCCCTGCTTGTATGGCATGTGCCATTCTGTCTGAGCCATCTTCCCATTCAAGAAAAAAAAAACAGAAAAAAAAAAACCAGTTTTTATTGTCAAAGCAGTGAAATCCTTTCAGGGAAGACTATGTAGCTTGCTGCAGGCTTAGGTAGTGTGGTGATTGACATCTTGTATCTGTCTTCTGTTCATTGTTCAGTTGTTTAACATTCCCTAGGGAAAGTTAGACAAGATGCACTCTAAAAAATGGACAGCAGTGTAGGTTTGCTCTTGACTTGGTTGTGAAGTTGGTGGCTGTTTGGGGGGGGGGGGGGCTTTGCTTTGTTTTTTTTTTCTTTGCTTTGATCTTTTTCTTGTTGTCTCCTTTTGTTGCTGTTTTGTTTTGTTTTGTTTGGAATCTTCAAACTGTTTTATTCCAAGAGCCAGAAATCTGAGAAGATAGGAGGTTAGCACCCAAAAAGCTAGCTTACATCTCCTCTCCAGCCATCTGGTTATCTAGGGTGAAAATGCTGGTTATCTAGGGTGAAGATTGACACCAAAGGCAATCAATCATCCTGGAGCCCAGTCTTGGGCCTCTGGACAGAGGAGGATCCATATTGCTGGGACCTGGGATGTTTGTGTCTTCCTAGGTATCATCCAGGGCACTTTCTGAGGCTGTTTTGAGAGAGTCTCCCTCTGTGGCCTAGAACAGACTAGAATTCACCATGTGTCCTAAGTTGGCCTGAAACTCACTATGTAGCCCAGGATACCTTTGAATGCATGGGCACTCTTCCCTCAGCCTTCCTAGTGCTGGGATTCCAAGAAGGAACCACCATGCAGACTCTCATATTTTGTTTTGATTCATAAATTATGGTGAAAGAAGCATGATTAGCATCTCTTGTCAACTTAACATACCGGGGAAGAGTGACCCTTAAGAGAAGAATTGTCTCCATCAGATTGGCCCATGGATATGTCTTTGGGACATTTCTTAATTGCAAATTGATGTAGGAGAATTCAGAACACTGTGTATGTGAACCCTTGAGCAGGTGGTCCTTAGTTATTATATAAGGAAGGTAGCTAGGTAGGCCTGAGGAAACAAGGTCTGTAAGCATCTCTCCATGGTTCCTGAATCCCCTCTATTATGTAAGCCAAATAAACCCTCCTTGTCCACAAATTGCCTTTAGTCGTGGTATTTATAACAGCCACAGGAAAGCAAAGTAGAACAAGAGGAGATAGGTGGGCTATGATTTGCCCAAAGCAGAAACAGCCAGTAGTAGCTTAAGGACCTTCAGAGGGGGAAGCAAAATGTTTTCCACAATACACTACCACCCCCTGCCCAAGATAGAGTTCTTTCCACAATTCTATATTACACAGATATGAAATGGGAGATGGTCCCACACAACTCACTGAATTGTGAATCCTGCAGGCTCCTCTTGAACTTGTATAAGACAAATACAGGAGACACAACTGAAAAGGACATCATCAAAACATCTCTCTGAACTCTTCTCACCAGTGACAATCTGCTGAAGCAGTTAATGAGGGCCAGTCTTGCTGTATATGATCAGTCACTAAGAAGTGATTAGGTCTGGCACCAGCTGGTATTAGCTTCCAAAACAGCTGACTGGGCAAATATATTGCCAAGTGCCATATTCCATAGCATTATGTTAGTAACTTAAGATTGGCTGCTAAAGACACACATAGAGCACAAGACTTGGTAAACTGTACAAATCATACGTTAGGATTTTCCCTGCTTCTCTTGTATGATAACTTCTTTTTTTTCAAATGTGTGCATATTTTATTTTTTTCAATATTTTTATTAGATATTTTCTTCATTTACATTTCAAATGCTATCCCGAAAGTTCCCTTCCCTTCCCCCCTCCCTGCTCCCCTGCCCACCCACTCCCACTTCTTGGCCCTGGCGTTCCCCTGTATTGGGGTATATAAAGATTGCAATACCAAGGGGCCTCTCCTCCCAATGATGGCCGACAGGAGCTAAAGGGGTCTGCAACTCTAGAAGAGGAACAACAATATGAACTAACCAGAACTCCCAGAACTCATGTCTCTAGCTCCACATGTAGCAGAAGATGGCCTAGTATGATAACTTCTTTACCAGCATCAGAGGCTATTTCCAAAGCCAAAGTAGACAAAAGCCAACTGCTGCTGTGCTGTTATTGTGGTCAAGTTAAGCACTTATTAAAAACTGTCTTCTATGTTGAAAGCAGCCATCTATGAAACACTGCCTGGTTGTTTCTCACCAGAAGAAAACAAAACCCCCTCAGTAATTTCTGAGTGATTCTTTTAATGACAAACAAAAAATTCAAAGAAGAAGCACATTATTTCTTTGGCGCATTATTTCAAGAGCGCTCTTTGTCCACTGTGACAAGCCTATGAAGATGAAGGTTTATAGGGTACAAATCTGTTTTGTTCCATTGTTGTTGTTGTCATTGTCGTTGTTGATCAGTTAGTTTGGGTTTTTCATTTTTGTGAGTATTTATTTCTTTATTTGTGCTGTTTACTTTCAACACAGTACAGCTGAAGCGAACATGTCAAAGTTTTCCTCTCATAAAATGGCTGCCTCTTGCCTCTGGTCCTGACATGGAATGGAAGTCGCATGAGATACAGAGATTCACAACCCAAGGCAAATGATCTGCCAGCCTCATTGAACAACCAATTTGGCATCCCCACCACCAATGTGGGCACCCACTGTACAACAGCTGCCTCCAATGCACAGCTTATTGAACTGAAGACAGAAAACTGCTTAGTCATTAATCAGAGGGAAAAGAATCATCACCGAAGGCAAGGGAATGAGAACACATTTAAAGCCTTAGAATATGAGCTATCAGGATTCCTATTGCCCAGTCTTTCTAGGTCCCTAATGTGGTGCCTTTTCTTGCAGACATGTACACATTTCCCCTCACTCTCTTGTTGTACTACAAATAACTCTGTGAAGTTTCACTAAACCCAGTTAACATAGAAGCCATAGCATCAGAATATATTAATGAGCCAAAAGCCATAACAGGGAATGTTTCCCATCATAAGCAGCTGGCAGCTATAGGCTATGTGGAAATTTACTAAGTTTTTTTTTTTCATCACCAGCAATTACAGTTTCACAGCACAACTGAGACATGACATTTAAAATAACAAACACCATAGTTAATGTCGGTTTGGGAAAGCACAGAAAGGAGAATGGCCATGTGATACACTAGTTACTAGAATCTTCTAAAGACACAATGTGTACCTTTAGTGCTGTGTGTTAGCTTTATGTAAAGAATCCTTAGACTACATTGAGGTGGCAAATGACTGCCGTGACCTTTAAATCGAATAAAGTCAATCCTTTCCATTAAATCTAGACAAGTATATCCATTATGAACTGTAGCTATGAACTCTACTTTGGTTGAGTTCATGTCATCAGTTGCCTTTCTAAAAGTACAAATTTGAATTTTTTGCTCCCTCCATATTCTCCAGTGACACCAAGCAAAGAGGACTACTGATCTAGGAACTACATCTTATATGAAATCCTGAGACAACTGAGTGTTGTTTGATTATGACTTGGTATCCACAACTATTTCATAATTGTTTAGTTACAATTAATACAATATGTTTGCACTAGTTTAAGTGGAGAGATAAAAATATCATATAAGATGGCTCCGTATGGACTCTAGGTTCCAGAAGCAAGAGAAACAAAGAAGTTTCAAAAAGTAATGAGACATAACTATGAATACTTACTCTGGTCTTCCAACACTAGACTCCACTGTCCATTTACCAAGTTGCTATATTGTTTTATCCAAATCTCCCAGAGAAGGAATGTGAGTGACCACAGTCAAGCCTACAGATTCACCACTATGCAAGTGCTGTCTATATCTGTCTCCTCAGATCATGGGCAAAGCAATGCAAGATAGTTTCCCATTGTTATTAATAACAAGTAGGAATAAGGTAGGCTAGGAGGTGAACTATAGGTCCACTAGCATCTTCAGGTAGTACCTTACTGAGCTCCAGATTAGTACCATAGCTTGCCATTAAGTTTGTAGTAAATGCTAATCCAAATTTACATAGGCATTAGTTACTTTTCTCACAGCTAGGATAAAATACCTGTCAAAAACAACTTAAGAGCCGGGCGTGGTGGCGCACGCCTTTAATCCCAGCACTCGGGAGGCAGAGGCAGGCGGATTTCTGAGTTCGAGGCCAGCCTGGTCTACAAAGTGAGTTCCAGGACAGCCAAGGCTATACAGAGAAACCCTGTCTCGAAAAAAAAAAAAAAAAAAAAAAAAAAAAAAAAAAAAAAAAAAAAAAAAAAAAAAAAAAAAAAAAAAAAAAAACAACTTAAGGATGGGCCGATTTATGTTGTATCATAGTTTGAAGGGACAGTCCATCATGACTAGGAAGGCATAGCTGCAGAAGCATGAAGCAACCAGCTGTATTCCGGTGCTGAGATCACTGTTCATGGGATAGTGCTGCCTATATTCATGGTGGGTCTTCCCTTCAAAGTTAATTCTTGAAACACCTCCACAGACATGTCCAGAAAGATATTCCATGGTGACTTTAAATCCTGTCAGCTTGATAGCCATCACAACTTATCTTGAAATTTACTTTATGTTAAGGCTACCTTAAAAATATACCCTGCCCCAGCCATCCAGTGAGCTGACTCATTGCAGGAAAAATTCGTCTGTGTCACAGTTGTTCATCTGGTGACCTACACTAGAACCACACTAAGAGAAACAAAGGATTTGACACTTATGCTGTCAAAAACATATTAGAATATTAATTATGCTTACTTCTCAGTGTAAGGTTAACATTTTGGCTCTTCATTGCTAATTCTAGATCAGAGATCAGACAAACTTTTTTTTTCACTTAAAGGACCAGGCAGTATTAAATGATTTAGGTGTTTCAGTTCACATAGTCTCTGTCAAAACTCATTATCTCTGTAGTGCGAAGATACCAGAGACTATTCATGCACAATAGATAGACAGAGCTGGATTTCAGACAAAGTTAATTATAAGAACAGAAATCCAGGAGTGGGGCTTGAATTTTACCTTATTTTAAGACTACCTTGGGCTGTAATTTCAGCACTTCGAATGCTGAAGCAGAAGAATTGTCATGAGCTTGAAGCTAGTGTGGGTTATATGTGAGTTCAAGGCCAACTTGGGCTATAGGCTGAGAAATAGCTAAAAATAATAGAAGGCAAAAAGGAGTTATTCTGGTGACCAACCTTTCTTTCTTTGTTTGTTTATTTTGCCAAATGTTTTTACATCATTTCTTCCTCCTCCCTGAGATGCCTAAGTTCTTTTCAATTCACACTGTCAGAGGACAGAACTCACCTCTCAGCTCTACTGTACTCATTAAGAAATGTGTGCTTTTACCTTATTCATAATAGCCAGAAGCTGGAAAGAACCCAGATGTCCCTCAACAGAGGAATGGATACAAAAATTTTGGTACATTTACACGATGGAGTACTACTCAGCTATTAAAAACAATGAATATATGAAATTCCTAGGCAAATGGATGGATCTGGAGGGTATCATCCTGACTGAGGTAACCCAATATCAAAAGAACTCACATAATGTACTCACTGATATGTGAATATTAGCCCAGAAAGCTAGACTACCCAAGATGCAATTTACTAAACACATGAAACTCAAGAAAAATGAAGACCAAAGTGTGGCCACTTCGCCCCTTCTTAGAGTTAGGAACATTGAAGGAGTTACAGAGATCAAGTGTGGAGCTGAAGCAAAAGGATGGACCAACCAGTGACTGCTGCAGCTGGGGATCCTTCCCATAATCAGCCACCAAACATAGACACTATTGCATACACCAGCAAGATAGTGCTGAAAGGGCCCTGATATAGCTGTCTCGTGGGAGGCTATACCAGTGCCTGGCAAACACAGAAGTGGATGCTCACAGTCAGCTATTAGATGGAACACAGGGTTCCCAAGGAAGGAGCTAGAGAAAGTACCCAAGGAGCTGAAGGGGTCTTCAACCCTATAGGTGGAAGAATAACATGAACTAACTAGTACCCCCAGAGCTCATGTCTCTAGCTGCTAAATAGAAGATGGCCTAGTTGGCCATCATTGGGAAGAGAGGCCCCTTGGTCATGCAAACTTTATATGCCCCAGTACAGGGAAACGCCAGGGCCTATATGTGGGAGTGGGTGGATAGGGAAGCAGGGCGGGGGATGGGGAGGGTTTAGGGAACTTTCGGGATAACATGTGAAATGTAAATGAAGAAAATATCTAATAAAAATTGGGAAAAAAAATGTGTGCTTTTTAAAACCCTGCTTCCCATCTTCCTTCTAGGCATTTTGTTTTTCACTACTGTGGGGCAACTTTTCCATTCATGAGAAGACAACTCAGATGGCATCTGGGTTTCTCTGTCCTTGAGAACTTCAGTTCCAAAGATCTTCTGCTCTATTCCACCTAATCTACTTACCTTCTCCTGTGGGTTTTCTCCAATTACCCAAACTACCCTTAAAATGTAGATTTCAAGATGCTCACCAAGAGTCAGTCTTTCTTCTAATTCTCGGTGGAAGAGTGACTCGGGTGATGACAGTCCTTTGAGTCACTGAAGCCATTGAGACTCCTAATAGACCAGTTTTATGACTTATCATTATCGGCTAGCCTGGTCTTCTCAAGTCCTGCTCCTTGCACACTTTAGGCAGGAAACATCCAATGGTATCCTCCTCATTTATTCCATTACCTGCTTTTCCCAGTTCTCCAACTCTGCCACACCTGCGTCTGAGCACAGAGTGTGGCAGGAGGGTAAACACAGCCACCAACCTCAGCTCTCACAAAGGCATCCCACACACTAACAACCATACCACATTTCTATTAGTAACAGAGTTCATTTTTCCACTTGGGGATAACTTTTTATCTTTTCTACCTCTTAATCCCCCTCAAAGTCACCACCCATACCCAGTTATCCTGTGTAATTGGGAAAATCTGTACTACCTAAGCTTGCACTTCCCTGGGTTTCAAAACATTGCCTTTGGTGAGCTGTGTCTTGTGGCAATTTGCTGAGTGCACACGTCCTCAGGCAGGATGCCCAATATTTGATTCACTAAGGGAACTGTGTTCATTTTCCCAGAAATGAAAAAGAGAGAACAATAACATGGCACGACATTAATTCATCCCAAATGAAAGAGAACTGTGGCTTTTAAGTGGGTCCCAGAAGCGGGTAGTCATGTCCTTTTCCCACACAGAGGCTTGAAGAGATAGCATAGGATTAAAAGGGTTCTCTATAGGAAGGTTAATCTCAGGCAGTAGGGCTCCCAACTCCTGAGTTCCATGGCTGCCTGAGCCTCTTGTCTCCAAAGACCCAGTGCAAGCTTTAAAAGACTCATTGTGTATTGTCAGAGTATCCTTCTTGCAATATTCTGGGCAGCATAAAACCTTTATGTACACTCCTGCTTAACCCTTCACTGGAGTCTCTATTGTGAGTGAGCTTGAATTTCCAGACAGATTGGTGGTGGCTCATGACCAGCTAAATTCATTTCAGAGAATGACAGGAAGGAAAACATTTTTATGTGCTATGTTGAAAAGGAAAATGCAGCCCACTACATTTGATCCTGCACAATGCAACTCGGAGGAATGTATTTCTGCTGCTGACTTTATGAAGTGCGTTCCTTTTCTTCTGTTTTTTTAATTTACTTTACATATGCTTATTGGCCCCTTCCTGGTCACCCTCTCCCACAATCCATCCCCCTCCTCCTGCCTTCCCCCCCTTCTTCTCTGAGAGGGTAGTCTCCCCAGGTATCCCCTACCCTGGCACATCAAGTCTCTGTGGGGCTAAGCACATGCTTTCCCACTGAGGCCAGACTAGGCATCCCAGCTAGCAGAACATATCCCACAGATAGGCAATGGCTTTTGGGATGGCGCCTGCTCCAGTTGTTCTGGATCTACATGAAGACTGAACTACAGATCTGGTACAAATGTGTAGGATAGTGATGGGGATAGGTCCAGCCTGTGTTTGTCCTTTGGTCCAGACTCTGAGAGTCTCAAAGGTACAGGTTAGTTGACTCTGTTGGTCTTCCTGTGGAGCTCCTATCCCCTTCAGGGTCCTCAGTCCTTCCTCCTATTCTTCCATAAGAGTCCTCAATCTCTATCCACTGTTTGGCTGTGGGTGTCTGAATCTGTCTGAGTCAGCTGCTGGGTGGAGCCTCTCAGAGGACAGCCATGCTAGACTACTGTCTGCAAGCATAACAGAGTCTCATTAATAGTGTCAGGGATTGGTGCTTGTCCATGGGATAAGTCTCAAGTTGGGCTCATTATTGGTTGGCTATTCCCTTAGTCTCTGCTCCATCCCCTACCCCTGCATTTCTTGTAGACAGGATAAATTGGGGGTTGAAAGTTTTGTGAGTGGGTTGGTATTCCTTTCGCTCCACTGAGGTTCCTGCCTGGCTAATGGAGATAGCCTCTCTGAAGTGCATTCTTATTTAGGTAAAAATGCATGAAATGTAAAATGAATGAAAGTGAAGGTAATATTATCTCCAGTCTTCATGGCCAGGGCTTGGCTTCACAGTAGAATTTCTTGGGCTTCCAACTATGATACAATAGAGCTATCTTTTTTAACCTATTAAGTTTACATACCTAGACTATCACATTAACATTTCTATACAGGCCTATGGAACACTATGACTCCACTGCACTCAACAAATAAAAGAAAGAACAAGATGTGCTTTTCAAAGGATTATAGAAAGCTAGAAAATCTTGTATCACCAGGAGTAAGCAAAGAGGCCTTGGATGAGGAAGAAAGTGAGTGGAAATCAATTTTACTTGCTTTGGTCTCACAATGGATTTTGCAAAGTAAAGGGTAAAAAATCAATCTTGTCAAATCAGTGAGTATTTATATACTTGAATAAGTCTAAAGGTCTCGGACTGTGTATTTGGCCATAGAACATTCTTGTCCCCTCTCACATCATGAAGGGCTACAACATGAAGGATGAACTCTGTTCTGTACTGAGAGAACAGTGACAAGGAGTTCTGCCATGTTCGTCATCAAGATGTGTCCAAGGCAGAGGCCAAACCTGGTATTAACTTTCCTCAGTCTCATTTTAAACACCTTGAGGACATTGCACCTAACAGAGGCCTCCGCCTCTTCCTCCTGCATCTGCTGGTGTGCACTGTGAAGCTGGCTACTAAACTGGATGATAAGACTGAGGTCCTGGGAGGATAGCACACACCATAGTGAGGAGCAAATGATTACTCCTACGGTGGCCTCGTGGAACAAGACAAGAAATCAGAGTATGGAAGGTGTGTGCCTTAAGCAAAGAGATGCTGTGTCACTCTCTGAACTTCCCTTTCCTGGGTATGGCAGAAAGATCACGGATAAGTGCTAAATGAAGATCAGGAGAGGCAAAGAACTGGGCCCTCTGTCCTGGGAAAGTTGGCCAGGAGGTGGACTTACAGGGAGTTTAGTAGCAGCAAACTCAATTGCCTGTTGTAAGAAAGTTGTCCGACATCACTTTTGGGTTCCATAAACTCTAGTGAGTCTTTTAAAACATCTGTCTGGTGCAATTGGCATACTTAGACATACAGATGAGTCGTGAAAGCCAATATAAGTGACAGTGGTACCCTACCATGACACTTGACTCCCTAAGCATCCTTATCAGTGGTTTGTTCTTGTAGAGAAGTCCCCAAGGTGAGTTGACTTTTCTGTACTTCAGCTTCTCTAGCTATACAATTAATTTACATCTTATATTTATATCATACATTTTACAACATAATGTGTTATAATTACTATGTGTGGCAATATTTGTGAAAGGTCTTTGCTCCAGGTCCAACACGGGAATCATATATATTTGATGAAATGACAAAAATAACCATCATTATATTACTGTATATTAGACTTCAGGCAAATCAACACCAACTTGATGGCTATTAGCCATCAGCAGGTATGGCCAGCCAGGGGCATTCTAAAATGCCTCCAAAGCATTTGACCTTAAATTCAGGATATTACCCAGATAACCTTGATCTAACCAAGTAATCTATTTAGAAGCAGACAGTATTTTCCAGCTGTTCACAGACCATAATCTTGGGGAGATGTGTTCCTTCTGCTCCTGGCATGACAGGAAGTAAACCTCTATGCTGGAACCTTCATATACATGGCAAGGAACTTAGTGGTCCCTGGAGGCTGAGAGCAACCCTTGACTGACAGCCAGCAGGAAAACAGGAGTCACAGTCCTACAGCTACAAGGAACTAGTTTCTGACAATAAGCATGAGTTCATAAAAAGAAAATGACCCATAAACCCCAAATTTAAAACTTACAGGCAAATACACGTGTTAGGAGTAATCCTGATTGCCAAGTTAATCAAACTAAGAAATGCTTGAGACATTCCTGTTACATACTTTTGGGTGTGTCTATGAGGGAGATGTCAGAGAGGAATTGATGAGGGAGCAATAAAGAGACCTGCCATGAGTTTGGGGTTGGGGGCACTATCCATCAGCATAGCCAGGCTGAATTAAAAAAAAAAAAAAAAAGGAAATAGGAGAAAGGTCAATGTCGGTGTTCCTTTTTCTCTGCTCCCTGGTCCACTGGGATGCAAGTCGGCAGCCTCAGGAGCAGATGCCTCAGCTGAAAGCTGCTCTCTGTCATGATTTCCCTTCCACGATGCACTGTATCTCCTTAAATCATAACCCAAAGTAAAACTTCCCTCCCTTAAGTTGCTTCTTCTCAGCTATTGAGTCAGAGATGAAAGAAGGATCTAGTACACTATTGTTCCAGTCCTCTAGAGACCCTAAACAAAGAATCTAGCTCTCTGCACCTGAAATTCTGACCTAAGGAAGGATGAGATAAGCAATTTGTGTTTTATTAATCCAGTAAATGTGTAACAATCTATTGGGTAGCAGCCTAAGATGATTACAGTGAAAAGAAAACAGCGAACTCAGGAGCAGCAAATGAGTAGCCACCAACGTGTAGGTAATATCTCTGTCACCCTCTGTCTAACGTGTAGGTAATTTCTCTGTCACCCTCTCCCATGACAGGGGAATTTTGGTCACTGACAAGGTCAGTCCACAGTGTTCTTGACTCATAAAAACAAGTTAATTTGCAATACCAAGCTTAATCTTCCAAGATGGAGCTGTACTGTATCTACTTGACTCACTGGAAGGCTGAGGCTGACTTGCCCCAAGCGTTACCAAGTTTGGGTTCTCTCAGAATAAATCATGTGATCCTAAAAAGTGCTGTGTAATGTCTACACCATAACAGTGTTTCTCAGTGTCACAGTGAGACCTATGATTTACAGAGTTGTGTCTCAACCCATGTTCCAGGGACCACTAGGAAACTGGAAAGGGTGTTTAGGATCTGTAGAGCAGAGGTCTATAGTTGATTAAAGAAAAGACAGGGCAAAGCATGTGATTGGTAAGAGATTTGACTTCTGCATCTTACCCTGGATTTACCAGCTGCTGAGACGTTTTAGAATTCCCTTAACCTTTCTGTACCCCTGTTTGTGAAGGGGGAATAAAAGTTTTAAGGTTAATATAAGTCACTAATGCATCATGCCTATCTTTTTGTGAGCCCTGGGAAATAGGAGCTATTTATCAACATGTAATCCTGACATAATCTTATTTTGAACCCCGAAGGCTGGCCTTTTAATCATATTTTAAAGCCCCACCCCTGTGCCCAGAATAGACAGCTGAGCACACGTTGGTCCCTTCTTTCTGAACCCTACGTGTCTGTTTATTGACTGAGCACTCCAGACTGGTACACAGAGTACCAGACACACGAACCAAAGCTAGAATTAAAAGGCCATTCTGTTCCTGTCCTTTTCTCTTGCTTTCTTCATTTATCATAACATGAATTATGCTAGCCATGTACACCTATTCCAAAAAGAAAAATATTGTAAAGCAACAACTCGTTAGTCTACATAATAGGTTAGGTTGCCATCCGAAAACAGATAAAATGCTTACTTGTTTTAATAGAGGGCATCATGAAACCAAGTTTACATTCTTCATTCTTTTAAGTGAATATCTGAAGGGTTTTAATGCTGTAAAACAAAACAAAACAAAACAAAACAAAACAAAACAAAACACAACACAACACAACACATAACCAAAAGCCACTTGGGGAGGAATAGGTTTATTTTGCCTATTGTTTCCATATTACAATTCATCATCAAAGACAGGACAGAAACCTGGAGGTTCCTAGTGTATAGGCCATGGAGGCATGCTGCTTACTGGCTTGCTCATCATAGTTTGCTGTTTTCTTATAGAACTCAAGATCACCAGCCCAGAGATCCCCGTGGAAGGTGAGCTGGGCACAGGCTTAAGGCATTTTTCTCAATCGAGGTTCCTTCCTCTCCAGTGACTTTAGTTTATGTCAAGTTGCCATAAAACTAGCCAGGACAGTGGGGATGGGGTGTTTAAGTGTCATTTATACAGTTTTGATGATGCAACTGGTGGCATTGCATTGGTTAACAAAGCATTCATAGATGGACACCACTAGTAAATGCAGTCACACCCATATTCATAAAGGAGTCTTCTTTCTAACACTAAGTCAAGTGCTTTTACATTTCCCTAAATTGCAACAAGGGGCATGATGCTTCCATTTTTGTGAAGATGACCATTTGGTCAATGGATTTATGACATGCTTAACTGTAATATTCTTCTAGTAATTCTCTTACAGTTTTGGATTACCATAAAAAGTGTTTATCAGAGACATTTTACACGAGACACCAGCCTACTGTTTAATTGAGTGTGTGTTTGTACTATGTTCATGTTTATATGGTTATGTATGTATGCGTGAATATTTGTCCCTTTATGTGTGGAGACACTAAGTGTCCTCCTCAACTGCTCCTCCCCTTCTTTTCCTTTGAGACAGGATCTCTTCCTGAACCTGCCTGCAATTTGCCATTTTGGCTAGATTGCCTTTGCCCCTGCTCGAAGTAGATTGAAAAGTGTGCGCTGCCATGCCCGACTTCTACATGGGTTCTGGGGATCATCCAACATACTTGGTTGCCATGCCTACACTTTCTGGGCCAATTTCCTAGCCCTAAACTGATGTTTTCTGAAAAACACTAGCAAAATTGCTCACAGCTCATGCCCCTTGGCAAAAGGCTGACTAAAATATAAGAGCTAGGAAACCCTATCTGTTGTTAGACTATGCCAGTCTCATTAACTTTTCCTCCATAGTGTCTAGAATAGTGGCTGTCACAGACAAAGGCACTCACTAAATAATCCCTGAATAAACAAACTCAGTGACTGAATGGAACAGAATAAACTAGAAAAATGCAGGAATGCTGTTCATTAGCTATAAATTCTGAGTAGAGAAAAAACAGATAGTCCAGTTTAAAAAAAAAAAAAAAAAAAAAAAAAACAGACAGACTGAGGGGCGGGGTGGGGTCTTTATTCAAACTAGAAATATATGTGTTATAGCACCAAAGAAAGAAACCGTTGTTGGTAGAATCCATTATCACAAAGTTTTCATTCCCAAATGGAAATTTCCAGAGGCTCTGTTGTAAACCATTTTGTGACTGGACATTTATGAGTAGCAAGGCTTTTGCTTTAGTAAGCATGTGCCAATTGCGCCATCTTCTGGAAGAACTTGTGATTTTTAGAACAGTATTCTAGACACTTTTTCCCAACATTTGTTAGATAATTTCTTCATTTACATTTCAAGTGTTATCCAGAAAGTTCCCTATACCCTCCCCCCTCCAGGCCCTGCTCCCCTACCCACCCACTCCCACATCTTGGCACTGGCGTTCCCCTGTACTGGGGCATATAAAGTCTGCATGACCAAGGGGCCTCTCTTCCCAATGATGGCCAACTAGGCCATCCTCTTCTATATATGCAGCTAGAGACATGAGCTCAGGGGGTATTAGTTAGTTCATGTAATTCTTCCACCTATAGGGTTGAAGACCCCTTCAGCTCCTTGGGTACTTTCTCTAGCTCCTTCTTTGGGAACCCTGTGTTCCACCTAATAGCTGACTGTGAGCTTCCACCTCCATGTTTGCCAGGCATTGGTATAGTCTCCCAAGAGACAGCTATATCCGGGCCCTTTCAGCACTATCTTGCTGGCATATGCTATAGTGTCTATGATTGGTGGCTGATTGTGGGATGGATCCCTGGCAGCCGCAGTCATTGGGTCCATCCTTTGGATTCAGCTTCACACATGATCTCTGTAACTCCTTCAATGTGTACTTTGTTCTTAATTCTAGGAAGGGGTGACGTGTCCACATTTTGATCTTCCTTCTTCTTGAGTTTCATGTGTTTAGTAAATTGTATCTTGGGTAGTCTAGGTTTCCGGGCTAATATCCACATATCAGTGAGTACATGTTATGTGAGTTCTTTTGTGACTGGGTTACTTCACTCAGGATGATGGCCTCCAGATCCATCCATTTGCCTAGGAATTTCATATATTTATTGTTTTTAATAGCTGAGTAGTACTCTATTGTGTAAATATACCAAATTTTTTGTATCCATTCCTCTGTTGAGGGACATCTGGGCTCTTTCCAGTTTCTGGCTATTATGAATAAGGCTGCTATGAACATAGTGGAACATGTGTCCTTATTACCAGATGGAATATCTTCTGGATATATGCCCAGTAGGGATATTGCAGGATCTTCCGGTAGTACTATGTCCAATTTTCTGAGGAACCGCCAGACTGATTTCCAGAGTGGTTGAACCAGCTTGCATTCCCACCAACAATGGAGGAGTGTTCCCCTTTCTCCACATCCACGCCAGCATCTGTTGTCACCTGAATTTTTGATCTTAGCCATTCTTACTGGTGTGAGGTGGAATCTCAGGGTTNGGGGATTGCATTGAATCTGTAGATAGCTTTTGGCACGATAGCCATTTTTACTATATTGATTCTGCCAATCCATGAGCATGGGAGATCCTTCCATCTTCTGAGATCTTCCTCAATTTCTTTCTTCAGAGACTTGAAGTTCTTGTCATACAAATCTTTCACTTCCTTCGTAAGAGTCACACCAAGATATTTATATAGCAAGTTAAATTAAGAAGCACTGGAAAATTATAATGGATATATCTTTCAAGATCTGTAGGCCATATGTAATCTCATATGTAATGATTTCCCTTAAATGACTGCAATATTTTCTTTATAATGATATTAATGGTACTTCAAATTCTTCTTTCAGAAAAAGAACTACAACCATCCACACTAGGTTTTGTGTAAATCTGAAATGGAAAATCAGTTAAAATCCATTAACTATCTCAGGAACCCTGTCTAATAGAAATTTCTGCAACTATATATGGGTCATACAACACAGTGCCCACTTCACCTGAGTGGTTAGAAACACTTGCTACGTGGCCAGTGACAGTAAAAGGAAGTTTCTATTTTCCTTGGCTTTAATTGATTCTGTTTTGTTTTAATTCGCCATATATGTGTATTTCAGGGTCTCTCAACCTAGGCCCCATTTGCATGTTAACTGGATAGTGCTTTGTTATGGGTGAGGGGCTATCCTGTGAACCATATGACAACCAGCTAGATGCCAAATCGTGCATAGTTGAAAATACCCAGTAGTACAAGTCTTAGTAAAAACAACTAAAACTGCAGCCATTGTCAATATTTGAGTATGAGGGAAGGGGAAAGTGATGAAACTCACCCACAGTTGAACGCTCTAAAGAGCAGCTACTATACTGCCCAGAAGGGTTCTAGAATATACTTACTATGCATAGGGATTTGAGGTGGAAAATAAATGTGCTTCTCCATCTAATGCAGCCAGTTGTGCCATAAATGAGAAAAGGTTAAGAGCACAGATACAAACAAAGAAACATTGTCCTTCTTCGTCTCCCGTTCCATGTCATGGTTATGGATCCAGGACCATAATAACAGAAAATTCTGTCTTAGCTGAAACTGTCCAGGTTAACAGCAGACAATTTACATTTGCATCTGGCTCCTCTGTCCTTGATCTCAGTAATTGGATACATTGATCATTCTGAACTTCAGTCTATCACCTGGCAAAGGTAGTTAATAGTACCACCTGGGCAGTTAGCTGTGAAGGCTCAATTAGAGGATGCATAACGTGTTCCTTGACTGGTGACTGGCATGTAGGACATGTTCAAGACCAATAACTATTTTTAGACGTTTAAGCAGAGGACAGGTAGTCTTCACACTCTCTAACCAATACTCTGAAGTACCCTGTGTGCTCTTTTTAAAAATAAGGGTCTTACTGGAAAAAAAAATCAAAAGAAACCACTAGTCTACCATTATAAACCTTCATTTATTTGAAACTCCAGTGGCAAGAGTTTCAAAACCATTTCTCCATTGCTTGTGAATCTGGTCCCTCCACAATTAATGGTGTAAAAGGAAGCACTTCAAGTCTTCCGGGATGAGGAGTCCAGAAATCTTATGATGCTGCCGAATGCCAAAGCATTTCCGGATTCTCAGGCGGCATAACTGCATCAAAGACAGGGGCCCTGGAGGAAGAACATGGGACAAGTCACGCTTGTTTTGCTAATCTAGGACTGCCTTGTCAATCATACAATATATCTCACATTCTTAGATACACTATACACTTTAAGTCCATGTTTCCTTGGGGTTTTTTTTTCATTTTTTTTACTTCTTTTTTGAGATTATAATATAATTACATCAATTTCCTCTTCCCTTCACTCTCTCCCAACATTCCTGTATGCCCTTTCTTTCAAATAAATTCATGGTCTCTTTTTACATTAATTGTTATGTGCATATATGAGAGAGGCAATTTTTAGGCCATTATCTCTCTTTTCCTGTATTTAGCTGAAGATTATTAGATATTTTCAGATACTTTTATGTATATGTATGTGTATACATGATAGTATGAGCACATGTTTGAGGGTACCCATGGGGGCCAGAAGAGAGCATAGCATAACCTATGTTACAGATGGTTGTAAGCTGCCAGATGTTGGTGTTGGGAACAGAACCCCAGTCCTCTGAAATTGCAAGAGGCACACATAAATTGCTCAGTCATTTCCATCCCTCGTTGGATTTTAGTTTATGACAGACTAAAAGCTATCTAAAAGTTACCCACCTCACTAATAGAGGTTTAAAGAAACTGATTTAGGAATTAACAACTATATAACAGTTCCAATCATAAAAAGTAAAATTCCTATTTCATGGTGTTGTCTTTTACCTTAAAAATTAAACCATACTTCTAGATGCAAGTATGTTTATAATATTAGCAAGTTAAAGATATTCAAATATGCTTAGCTCAAAGTAAATCATAAGTTCATGTAATTAAATTGTGTCTATTCTATGCTCTAAGCTTTCCCAAACTTTTGCTCATTTATGAAAAGTGAACTAACATAAATATGCACAGGGAACAGCCAAGAGTTTACATTTTGGGGGTGATAGTTCTCAACAGGCTGGGTAGGAAAAAAGAAAAGGAAGGTATTTTCTCCCTAGGGGACATTACTCAACATCTCAAGGCACTTTTTGATTAGCATTACTTGAGAAAATGTTAGCATCACTTGCTAGCATCTGTGCATGGCACAACTCCTAACTAACTCCAACTATCAATGGTACCAAGGTTTAGAGTCCCCATTACACTATAAAAGGTAAGGTATAATCACTACCTCAACCCTACTCCTTGCACCAAAAGTGGAAATTCTTCTCTGATTTTTTTTTTTTTTTTTTTTTTTGGTTTTTCAAGACAGGGTTTCTCTGTATAGCCCTGGCTGTCCTGGAACTCACTTTGTAGACCAGGCTGGCCTCGAACTCAGAAATCCGCCTGCCTCTGCCTCCCGAGTGATGGGATTAAAGGCGTGCGCCACCACGCCCGGCTTTCTCTGATTTTTTTTAAACAGAAAACTGTATAGTCATAATAAATTTCATAAAACAGTAGCTCTCAATCCATGGTGAAATTTAGATTTGGCTGGAGCTGGAGAAGTTTAAACTATATGAAGCTGTGTCCCACTCCAGAGACATTGTTTCAGTTATTGTCGGTGTGTGCCTGTGCATCTAGATTTTGTTAAAGCATGGCCCCCAGGTCATTTTCTTGTGAAGTCAGGCTTGAGAGCGCAGTTGAAATGATACTGTGACTTCTACTGCCCTGTAGCCTGTACCATTCGCTATAGGTAAACTTAAGTTTTGGATCCCTCCGGTGATGGGGAACAAGAACTGAAGACAAATAGAGTCAAAGGAGTGTGTGTACGCTCTAGATGGAGCAATAACAGCAAGTTCCAAAAGGGACTGGTTGCAAGTGAAGGCACCATCAGATTATGTTCAAGGCACAGGTCAGCAAACTTCACAGCACACGCTTTGAGTGAAATGGAAGTTAACCTAACTTCACTAAGGAGTGTTGGAGGATATGACTAATTAGGGGCAACTGTGGGTGGTCCACATAAAGGTCAATGAAGAGGAGGACTTCAGAGCAAGCTTGGTGGGAGTCATTGCATGTTCTCAATCTGTGCCATGACAAAACATGTTTTAGACGCCAAGCACGGGAGGGGTGGGGGATAATAGTCTCAAAAGTCTTCCTTTTAGCTTCCAGAAAAAGGGAGGAGATCTCCACCATTCCTAACTTCCATGCCAAGCCCAACTTGAAACACAGTTAAGTTCCAGCTAATAGTCTCAAGTCACAGAAAGACAGAAATTTAATTAAGTTGCCTCCCTGAGCACAGAGCACCAGGTAAGCTGAATCCTCAAAGAAACCCAGGGACAGATGGACAGACGCTGATGTGTCTGCAGGTCTAACTTTTTTTTTTTTTTTTTTTTTTTGCTTACCTTGTGGGCGATTGGACTGCTAAGAAATGCCTCGCCCAGATCATAAAGGCAAAACAGAAGTGATTTTTTTCAGTGGCCAATTAAACTTTGTTTGGAGTTCCTCGGGATGAAACCTAGAGCATTTCATTATAGGAGGCATGTGCTCTCCCATCAAGCTGCTCTCCTAAACCAGCAAAATCATGGGCCTTATTGTCTTCAAGCCAAGTGTGAAATCAAGAAATTAAAAATCTAAGCCTCTAACAACTTCTTGGGGGATAGTGTAAAAAGAAAACACCAAGCCAGGCATGGTGGGGCACATCTTTAATACTAACAGTCATGCAAATGCAGAGGGATCTCTGTGAGTTCAAGGCTAGCCTGATCTACATAGCAAGTTCCAGGACAGCCAGCACTAGGCACAGAGACCCTGCATCAAAAAAGAAAGAAGGAAGGAAGGAAGGAAGGAAGGAAGGAAGGAAGGAAGGAAGGAAGGAAGGAAGGAAGGAAGGAAAATACTAGTGAAGACAATCTGAAAATCTTATAATATATGAAAACAATATATTCACCACACTATGTGACTTTGCTGGATCCTGAGGCACAGTTGCCTCTGTATATCACATTCTCAATAAAAATATTAAAATCAGTATTTTAGAACTATGTGAGTATAAAGATGAATGTAATTCTGGTTAGGTTTTATTCATCCTTCTTCTGTTTTAATAGGAATTGAAATATTTCTGTGGGCCCTGAGGACTGTAAGAGAAAGTAGACCTATTTGTATAACATAGAAATTTTTCAAAACAAGAAATCGTCAAGATGCAGGCAGAAAAGATGGCCTAGTTGGCCATCACTGGGAAGAGAGGCCCCTTGGTCTTACAAACTTTATATACCCCAGTAAAGGAGAATGCCAGGGCCAGGAAGTGAGAGTGGGCAGGTGGGGTAGCAGGGCTGGGGGAGGGTATAGGGAACTTTTGGGATAGCATTTGAAATGTAAATAAAGAAAATATCTAATAAATAATATGCAGGCAGAAATGCCCAGTGATTATCCTACAGTTTGATGGAAAGAGAACTCAGGTTGGTTCCTTCTGCCTCCATCACTCTTTCTCAGCCTGCCCTGCAATGCTAAGGAGTGCAGGTAACTGCAGGACAGGCAATTGCCCTGGGGCAGTGGGAGCAGCAAGCTCTTGGACTGCTTTATCACTCCACCCAGAACCAGCCCTACTTCTCAGCCTGTGGGTAGAAAATAACCAGCTTACTTGACATCAGGGTCCCTCAGATCGGAAGGCCTACTTCAGAGCCCCACAGTCCCAAAACAAAGCACGATCAACACTCTAGTAGAACAACTAATAAGGCAATCAGGTTTCCTCGCAACCTGAAGGGGTCTTTGCTCCATGAAATGCCCCATCCCCTGTGTAGAACACAGTTCAGTAATTTGTATGGGCAGTGTGAGTTCTTATTTGTGGTAAACTTGCAAGAGTAAATGTATCTTGATTGGTGTAAATCATTAAACAAATGCCCTAAACTCTTAGCTAGCTACATCTTAACCCCCACAATCATTTACTCAGTGATTTGACTGGTATATGGGGCAGTTCAGACATCTTGAGAAAGCAGACAATTCCTAGAAGGTGTCTGCAGAATCCCTCTAAAGCAGCGGTTCTCAGCCTGTGGGTTGTGACCCCTTAGGAGGTTGAATGACTCTTTCACAGGGATTGGCTAAGACCATCAGAAAACATGGGCATTTACATTATAATTCATACACGTAGCAAAATTACAGTTATGAAGTAGCAACAAAAATCACTTTATGGTTGGGGGTCACCTCCACTACAGGAGGAACTGTATTAAAGGGTCATAGCATTAAGGAAGATTGAGAACCACTGCTCTAAAGCATGTTGCATTTAACTTTAATACCAAATACTTTTAAGTAATAGCTGACCTCTTTTAAAACTGGCCAAACAGCCTGACTCCAACATATCAAACAACAAAAGGCTAAATTTTACTTCTTTAGCAATGATGTGCCTTGTTGAATTGTCTCAGGTTCCCCATGCATGATGAGGACAGAGTGTGATCTTTATAGAATTGGAAGGCAGAGCTTAGTAAGTACCTGCCTCACACTAGGGATCAAAGGAGTGTCTATGGGTTAGGGCTTAGATTTGGGCAATAGAGAGGTACCTTCTCTCTGCGAGAAGACCTGGATCAAAGGACTCTCCAGAGGTACCAGATCCACAGGACGTTTGCCATCAGCATTCTTGGCTTGAGTGTTTGCTCCGAAATCCATGAGCAGGTGTGCCAGCTCCACACTGGACATCCTGGCCACTACATGAAGAGGAGAATCCAAGCCTTTGCCTTGATTGACAGATACTCCTAAATAGTCACAAGAACAAAAGAGGTCAAAGAGCAGTGCTAGCCATCCCCTTTCCCGAAAACAAAGTTTCTCAAAAGACTTTCAATGTGGGCAATTTGTGGCATAATTCTTTGAGATTGGGAACTGATTTCATTTTGTCATTTAAGATAATAAGAAAATTGGACACTGGATATACAGCTCTGTTGGTAAAGTGCTTGCCATGCAAAAAGGAGAATCAGTGTTCAGTCATCAGCACCCAGAGAAAAATGTGAATATAGTAGCACACGCTTGTAATGAGCTGGACAGTGGAGACAGACAGACCCTTGAAGCCAGCCTAGCCTAATCAGAGTTCCTGGTCCGACTGAGAGACTGTGCTCCAAAATTCAAGCTGGATGGCTCCTAAGAAACAACATTTAAGGATGACCTTTGACCTCCACAAGCATGGCACACGTGCACATGCACGCTCATATTCACACACGCATGCATGCATGCATCCCCCCTCTCCACATGAACTTGCACATGTTCACGCAAATATAATAAAAGGAAATTTTATTTGACAATATGAAGGGAAGAAGGACCATGTAAGTTATGTAGCATATGGTGTTAACAATTCACCACCATAGAGTATTATGCATAGGCATGGTATAATCAAGAGAAAGGCTGGGTAGCATGAACGCTGCGAATTCATTATTAATGCAATCTAAGTATTAGTGCAGACCACAAATGAGGCTAAAATGGGGAAACCCCGCATACATCCAGAAGCTGGATTCATACACTGGGCAGCCAGCACTTCATTTAAAGCCATGGGATGTGAGACTGTGTGAACTGGATCATTAAGCACAACCAATTCAGGGAGGCATTTCTCCCCCTAAGTTGGAATAATTGATTCTGTTACCACAGGAAAGCTGGCAAGTTCTCTTTAGGAGTAAGGGACCATCCCTACCCAATTCTCCCTCCACCATATAAATAAATCCTCACGCCTGCTCAGAGCCTTGTTCTCACTGACACATATGCAGGCTCCCACTAACTAGTGACTCCATACACATGCATACACACACACACACACACACACACACACACACACACACACACACACAGTATGCCCGGTCGCCTGGTCAACAAATATTAGTTTTACGTTGTAAGAGATGCCAAATAAGGCCCTGCCCTGGATACGAGCTTTAAATGCCTCGAAGCTTAAAAACTCCCTAAAATAATAGGCAGGAGGGAGAGTGTCAGAGAGAACTGATGAATAAGAACTGCTATCAAACAAGGGGAAATAAATAGGAAGGTGAAAACAGTCAGTGTGAGGAGAGACTCCTGGAGCCTTAAAGGAGGATCACAATGTAGATAAAGAGTTGCCCTAGCCATGCTAAGGTGCACATGCCTTTAATCCCAGCTCTCCGGAGGCAGAGGCAGGCGGATTTCTGAGTTCGAGGCCAGCCTGGTCTACAGAGTGAGTTCCAGGACAGCCAGGGCTACACAGAGAAACCCTGTCTCGAAAAACCAAACAAACAAACAAACAAGAGTTGCCCTAGTGCTCCCAGTGTTGGGAAGGGGACTGGGCAACCATGGGGGAGTGAAAAGGAATGATAGCATCCCTTCAAAAAAAGAAAAAAAACCCTGTTTATGGCAGACAAATTCTAAGACTCAGCTACAACCCAGCAGCTTTGCACACTCTGCAGAATTCAATCATCTAACTGTCCAGATAGAGAGAGGCAGAGGGCAGGGAGGAAAAGCTTGTAATAAATGAGGACCACCCTGGAAAAAGGTATGAGTGTTATCCTCAACATCTTCTTCCCGTCAGAACAGCAGGATCTTGCTCAACCCCCTTGTCCACACTTGTATGACAGGAGGATCTTTAGGGGTCGTGTAATTTACTCTTCATTTTCATGTCCTTTTTACCTTACCTGATTCTAGGAGCTTCTTGGCACAGGCTACTTGCTTGTTTTTACAAGCCAAATACAGAGGTGTTCCAAGGTGGCTGATGTTATAGTCAATATTAGCTCCATGAGCTGCGAGGGACTCAATGCATTTCACATGGCCTGTAGCACAAAAAGAAAGAAAGAACAGAAGAGTTACAGCATAAATTTACTAAATAATGGTCCCTATTTTGTGTGTGTTTAAATATACTCCCAACATATCCAGCAATCAATAGCCATATTCTTTTACTTACAATAGAGAATATTTTTAATACAGCAGAAAGAGTAAATATCTATCCCAAGCCATTAGATCAGCTCCCCACTGGACATTCTAGCCCATCCATCTCCTCCCATAAAGAGAATAATAGGGCTTTTTGCCTTGGTTTCCCCAAAACAAAAGAGGATCAGCCAAAGAAGCAATCTCCAACCATCAACAAAATGCCATCTGCCACTGAGCATGGAACTGCATTCACTAGCCATGGAAAGCAACCCGCAGCCATTTACTTTTATGGATCGTGTGTTTGTAACTAGTCTGACTAGGGAAGAGACATGGAGAAACAAGGCTAAAGATGGTCCTGAAGAAAGACATAGAATGAATAAAGAAAATATGGTACATATGTAACACTGAGTTTTATTCTGCCATAAAGAAGAATGAGATTTTACTGTTTGCATGGAAATGAGTGGAATTGAAGAGCACCATATTAAGCAAATAAGATAAACTCAGAAAAACAAATATGAACTATACATTCATTCACTCATATGTGGAACCCAGATTCCCAGATTATCATGCTGTCTCTTGCTCTCTCACTTTCTCTCCTGTGTTCGCATTCTCTCTCTCTCTCTCTCTCTCTCTCTCTCTCTCTCTCTCTCTCTCTCCCTCCCCATAAAAGTAGAAGGGAAGCTACTTGAGAAAGAACACGGTTGGGAGAAGAACAGGAGAGGGAAATGGAGCTGAACATGATTGAGGTACACAATAACCTTGAAAGAAAGTGTTGGTATAGAACCTATTGCTTCCATACAATATGGACCTTGCTTTCTATGAGATCTAATATTCCACAAAGATCCATAACCTACTATGTATTTACCATCGCCCACTCTAGCAATATAGCTCTGAAAGAGTGATTCTCAAACATATATGTGCACCAGAGCCTGGAGCAGGTCCCAAGAGTCTGCACTCACATGCCCGGTCATATGGATGCTCCTACCAACGCACCTTTCGAAAACTACTGCTCTAAGTGGGAGTGGGTGGGTATGGGAGCAAGGCAGGGGGGCGTATAGGGAACTTTCTGGATAGCATTTGAAATGTAAATTAAGAAAATATCTAATTTAAAAAAGCCCTCTGCTTTCCTATTTCTGTAGTTGGAGCTTCCTTGAAGGACTGAGTGAAACCACTAAATATTGCCAATGGATTTACCTCTTTTAGCAGCCTCGTGGATGGGAGAGGCCAGCTCAGTCTCAGGGTGGGGCACGGCTCCATGCTGTAGTAGCAGATTCACACATTCCTGGCTGCCGCTGACACAGGCATTAAACAAGGGAGTTCGCCAGTCTGTGGTCATGCGGTTCACCTGCAAAGAAAACCCAACTCCAGGGTAAGGAGAGGGACTGATGTGATCTGAACTCAAGCTTAATCCTTCCATTTTCAATGTGTTTTAAAAAAAAAAAAAACTTCTCTGAGTCTTAAACTCCATCTTTTTCTATAAAATGAGAACCACCAAATTCTGAACGATTGTCATGGAAAAAAAGAACAAAGTATAAACCAGAAGGCAGTAATAATGTTACTGAATGGTCTTTCTTCCCTGCTTTCTTTGGGGTCATGAATCCAGTAGTGATGACATCCATAGCATAGCTTCCAAAGTAATGTCTCTATTTTAAACAGCCATCCTAAGACAGTAGTAGCCAGAATAATCTGAAAATGATTTTTTAAAAGAATATATTTTTCATTTAAAAGGATGATACTCATGTAGATATGCTTAACAGATACAAAAGATTTTATTCAGTTTATTCATTTATGAGAGAATTGGTAAGAGGGTAGGGTTAGATCAAAGAAAAATTTTATATGGTTAGTCAATATGAAACTTAAATACATTTGCAAATACAGAACTTGTTAACAAGACTGCAAAACTACAGATTTCAGAGCTAGTTTTTATTAGAATAAATACAAATCTCACAGATGTTTACAAGCTAGCATCCATGCCGTGATGTTTGGGCTACAAACAATAGATAACAAGCCCAAATCCACATGGATGCTTCTATCTTGTCATATGGTCATGTGCATTGGTTAAATGAAGTCACTGTGGGGATTAAACTGGATTCACCACCACATTCTCTTTCCAAAGAAGACCAAGACCTAGATGAGGTACGGAAGATACAGGGTGCAAATTTCAAGGAGATGCTCACTTTCAGGATCCCATAGTGCTACAGGACCATAAAGTGATGTTCCTTTAACATTTCCATTCTGGCTGCTTCTTTTGTATGTGGTTTTGTCATAAATGACAAGAAACTTCCTCACCCACTCTACTCTCCTGCTCTAAGAATTGGGTTAATAAAATTTGCCCGATTTCACTTCCAGACTTTTGTGTTGGTTGGGTCTTGAGGTTGGAAGCCCTTCATTTCCTTTAATTAACCATTTGGCAGATGGGTTCTAAGGTCCTTCTGTTTCACATTAGACATCATTTCCTAGAGGAAGTTCCTCTTGAACTCCCCCACTGGAAATAGATGAACACTTGTATGTATTCCCAATAATCCCTACTACTCCCCTGACTCTTTGTTAGTTTCCAAACTGGCTCAAGCTCTTTCCATTCCACAGTGCACGTTTCTTTACCATAGGGCTCTGCAGCACCCCCCCATCACAAGATGGAGGCTTTTTTTCCAATACTGGAATGCAGGCTTGCCTACAAGACTTACTTTCACCAATATGACAGTAGCAAATAGGATGCAAGAAAAAGGTCTGCCCTCTTTTGCTTCCCTTGCAATTCCTGCTCTCCTGTGAACAATTGTAGACCACTTGCTAAAGGATGAGATACTACACAGAGATGTTCTTACTTCAGCATCCCAGTCATCCCAAGCTGAAGTTCTCACCTTTTCTGCAGGATTTCATTCCCTGCCACTCAGAGACATGAAAGCAGAGATATTACAATTACATAGCAATACTTATTAATGCGGTCTAATAAATAAAATGGTTCAGATTCTAAGCACAGATTTTGGAGTGGTTTAAAATATACCCCATAGGCCAGATGTAGTAGTACATGACTTCAATACCAGCACTCAGGAGGCAGAGGCAGGAGGATCTCTAAGTTTGAGGCTAACTTTTAGTTCCAGGACAGCCAGGGCTACAGAAAGAACCTGTTTCGGAAGGAAGAGAAGGAAAGGGAAGAAGCAGAGGAAGAGACAAAGGCAGAAGAAGAGGAGAAGGAAGAAGAGGCCGAAGCAGAAGAAGCAGAAGCAGCAGAAACTGAAGGAGAAGGAGGGAAAGAGGGGGAGGGAGGAAGGGAGAGAAGGGAAAGAAGGGAGAAAGGAAGGAAGTAGACGGAGGGATGGAGAGAAAAAGAAGAAAATGACAACTAATCAAAAGATACTATAAATTATTCAGAGGAATAGAAATGGCTATTTTTCATTTTTTGATATTTCTATTATTTAAGCTTCACATACCTGAGCTCCATGACTTATTAAAACACGTGCACAGGAGAGGTGACCTCCCAGGCATGCTTCATGGAGGGGAGACACATGATCTGCTGTGATGATGTTTACAGGCCAACCCTGGAAGAAGAGAAATGGGCTCAAAATGCAGTACAAGGAAACAGTACCCTCGGCTTGGTTCTCTCATGTAATGCCAGTACTGTGTGAATTCTTCAAAAAGTTAAGTTGTATAGTCAGGTAAAGCAGTCTACTAACATACTGTAATGTAAAAACAAAAAAGGCAAGAAGGGCCCATCACACTGTGCAAGTGAGAGCCTAATATAAGATAACCACAAAGGACCTGACTTTACCAGGTTCTGCTGGGGCCGACAACTCAATGATTTCATTGTTGGTTATATACTTGTTTGTGGAGTACTTGCCATTCTGCTCAATTTAACATGAGGCTTCACCAAACATTTACTGAGAAGGGCAGGTATGACATGGGATGGTGAAGGCAAGAATAGGGTAAGCCTCTGCCTACCTGGCTTACATGTGGACTGGGAAGCCCTCCAGTGACTCTTGTCTCTTTGTAGTAACATCCCATGTGACCTCCTCCCCTTTACTGGGGGATTTGCTGATGCTGCCTCTTCCTCCTCCTTCATTTCCTTCATTCTTCCTTTTCCTCTTCCTTCTCCAGTCTTCCTCACTCACCCCCTCCTTATCCTTTCCTCCTCCTGTGCCCTTCCTCCCCTCTCCCTCCCCTTTCCCTAGTCTTCCCTTCCCTCCTCCTCCCTCACCTGTGTTTCTCCCCCTCAACTATTCTTCCCCTCCTCTTCCTTCCCTGGTCCAATTCCTCTCCTCTGCTTCTCCTTCTCTCTTCCCCTTCCTCCTCATCCTTTTGCATGGGCTAATACTACTCTCTCACTGAGCTTCATTCCTATCAAGATTTGCTTCTAATTAAGAAGATAAGCAAAGATGATAAAAGGCTGTTTCGAAGATTAAATGTCAACCTTTATTTGGCTCACTCTCTGTTTAGGGTTAGCATCACTTTGGCTTATTCTACTTAAAGTCCTTGACAAGAAAATGAGGGTGGCCTCTGCCCCAAAACTAGCCAGGAAGTGAGACCCTCAGTCCAACAACTCAGGAGGAATTGGATCTTGTCAGCTGCTGCCTCAGTGAGCTTGGCTATACAGATCTTCAGTTAGACAAGCCTTACAAAGACTGCAGCTTTCGAGAGTCCCTGCCCCAGCAAAATGTTGTCCGAATTTCTGACTGAGTTGTTAACAAACCCACATGTCTGTTACTTCATGTTACTAACTCTGGGCCATTTTATTTTTACACAGCAAGTGGTGTGGACCAAGTGATACAGGGACAATGCACTAGGTAAGCCTCTGTAGTTTAAAAAGTCCCCAAAGCAAAGGGACAATTACATTCCCACACTAGGCCTTTGAAATCTGGAAAAGCACAATGTCTGTATATTTACCCTTAGGATCCATCACCCTCTGGGGATACTTGTTGTCCAGGACATGATAGATCATGAGCCAAATCCAAGCAGAACATGATAAGAGGTCCAGGAACAGTTCCCCAGCCCCAGCCCCACTCCATCTTAGAACACAATGTCCTGGGAAACAGGGATATAATACAAATACTTTTTAATCTATGTGTGATTAGGGTTTTTTTTTTATTTCATGCGTATGTATGTGTGTATATGTATGTATACACACATACATGTATGAAGAGTATGTTTTAGGTGTGAAGGTATGATGTAGAGACAAACACACATGTGTGTTCAGGTACATGTGTCCTACTTTATCACCATCTTCCTTATGCCCTAGAGACAGGGACTCTGACTAAACCTGAGCTTTGATTGGTGGTCAGAAAGTCCCTTCCCTCCCTACTGCAGTATAGTGCTGAGGTTGCAGGTGCATGTGACCAACCAAGCTTTTCCCATGGGCTCTGGAGATTGGAACTCAGGTCCTCATATTTGTATAACAGATGCTCATATCCACTGAGCTATCTCCCTAACCCCTGTGCATGGTTAATTTAATCAATGACTCAAATATAGGCTGTAAGTTTTCTTCCTGGAACAGTATAAAGTTGCCCAAAATTGCTCCAATAAAAGACCTCAGTCTCCATTGATCTCAACACATATTTTCTACTTCTTGGACACTTATGATATTATTAGTCAGCCTGTGCTTTTGACCTTTACCTTCTGATCAAAAGGATCACACATTTTGAGATATCAAGTCACTCTCTGCTTACATCCCTGTACACAGGGGCTCAGATCCAGAGCCTAGGAAAAGGTTCTGGGAGACTCACCATAATATGCTTGTAAATGAGAAGCTCCAATGCCCTTGACAGTCTTTCTCTGTCTCTGTTCCTCTGTTTACAGGGAAGTAACAGACAGTATTTTCCCTCCCTAATCCCATGAATCCTCAAAACATGGCTCCCAGTGCCTGGACACAGGAAGAACTTACTTGATTGGATTTATTCCTTCCCAAGTATGACCATGGACTTTACAACATAGCACTTGGTATTTGACTATTTCCATTATCATTCTCTTGTGAATCGTTTCATTGTAGGGAAAGCACCACCCCAGATCTTTTGGGTTGGTTTGGTTTCCATTCTCAGCGTTCTCCTCTCTATCTAATCTGTCTCACTTAGCCTGTAACACACAGAGGCAGGGGGTGGGGAGAGTTATTCATTGCAAAACTGTTAACTGCAAATATAGGTCTGGTGGCACAAGCCTGCCATCTCAGCTGCTTGGGAGAATGAGATGAGAGGATCAAAATGTCAAAGCCTGGCTGGGCTGCAGAGCAAAGTTCAAAGGCTAGCACCAGTAACTTAGTAAAACCTTGACTCAGAGGGTGGGAAAGGGGCTGGCTGCATAGTTCAGTAGTAGATTACCTGCCAAGAATGTGTAAAACCCTAGGTTCAATTTCCAGACAAACATGTGCGTGCGTGTGTGCGCGCGCACACACACACACACACACACACACACACACCTACCTGCATTTCCCCTTATGCAACAGAGCATGTGATAAAGTCAATTGTCCTTTTAAAGGAAATATTTTTAGTCATTCTGTTAATATAAAAAGTAGTCCTCTGGCTATGACCACCATTTCAAAGCCAGCTTTTAGGTACTTGTATATAAACCCAGGGAACACAGAAATTAGCCCCAGGGTGAAGCATTTTCCCATACATTATATATTCACATAGTAACTGAGTTCCTTTATGTCTCCTTCTGAAAGCATTGGACCTTAGAATTCATCAAGCCACAGTTGTACTTTCAATGATCTTGTAATCTAACTAATTGATAAATCTGAATCATATAACATCAGGGGGTAATCTTAAGCAATTACCTCACAGCTTTTAGTCCACAGTAGGATCTGCATAAAGAACACATATTGACTAGATGGCTGGTTTTTAATGGTTCTATTAATATTTGTCAACTCTTCTCAGCCCATGGCCACACACAGTTTTTGGTAGGTTATTTGGGCTGTACAGGATCAGCAACTTGACCAATATAATGCTCAGTCCCCAGAAACATTCTATTACAGCACAAAGCATCATTTGGATACCTAGATGAAGTCAAACGACTACAGAGACCTTTAGGCTTGCCGGTGTTTCTGTCCATGGTTTCTAGTTCCTTCTATACTCAGCAGAAAAGAAGCTGATGACCGACAAATACAGAAGTGGGTGCTCACAGTCATCCATTGGATGGAGCACAGGGTACCCAATGAAGGAGCTAGAGAAAGGACCCAAGGAGCTAAAGGGGTTTGCAGCCCCACAGGAGGAACAACAATATGAACTAGTCAGTACCCACAGAGCTACCTGGGACTAAATCACCAACCAAAGAGTATACATAGAGGGACTCGTGGCTCTAGCTGCATATGTAGCAGAAGATGGCCTAGTCGGTCATCAATGGTAGGAGAGGCCCTTGGTCCTGTGAAAGGTCTATGCCCCAGTGTGGGGGAATGCCAGGGCCAGGAAGCAGGAGTGGGTGGGTTGGTGAGCAGGGGGAAGGGGGAGAGGATGGGAGTTTTCGGATGGGAAACCAGGAAAGGGAATAACATTTGAAATGTAAATTAAGAAAATATCTAATTTAAAAAAAGAAGCTGATGAGCTCCTGCTTTTCTCAGGTTTGCTCCCTTCCTACTGAATCAAGGCAATCCCAGCCATTTCCCGTGGCGTTCTTGTGCCCCTTTGCCCCACCCGTATGGTCTCCTGCTCCTTCAAGGTCTTCCTTACCTGTGCTCTTTTCTCTGGGGAACAGATGTATGAAATTGCTCTGCTAGGTCTTGGACTTATGGCGTCTTTCCTTCACCATGTGACCTTATGTCATCTACCATCTTTCCTGTACCCATTATCCAGTTCTGTCCCTGTCACATACTTCCCAAAGCCTCTGCCAAGCCATCATTCAACACCCTCCATCCTTTCACTATCCCTACACACACACACACACACACACACACACACACACACAGAGAGAGAGAGAGAGAGAGAGAGAGAGAGAGAGCTATGCCTTTCTTTTTCCATTACCTGATATTCCTCTCTACTATGCATTCTTGCCTCTTACTGATCTTAACAATGGAAGGGGAAATCCACTGGAAGGTGAGAGGCTTTAATTGGGATTGTGGGGAGGAGAAGAGAGTCAAGATGGAAAGTCCACCAAAACTAAGACTTATGCAAATGTCATAAGCAACCCAGGATTGTATGGGAATGCTCTAAGGAAAAAAAAGAAAAAGAAAGAAAGAAACCTGCTGCTTTGTAAGCTCCACTGAAAAGAAAAGAGAAATAAAGATCACCGTGGCTTCTTCATGAAACGCAATAGCAGTGTTCAGTCCACCAAACCCTTCGACCTTGGATTTTGCTATTTATTCATTTTGACTTCCAGAAACCCTTCCTCTGGCTTCTAACATACTGTTCTAACCGATTTCCATCTTCAGAGGATGGGTTTCTCTCTTTCACTGACTCTGTCCTTTCCTCTGTACCTCTCCTAGTATGGGCTTTTCCCCAAACATTTTGCCTAAATTGTTTCCTTTTCTCGAAGTTCTTTTCTACATTGCTTGCATGTGAATACATTCAAACACACCCACACCCACACACACACACACACACACACACACACACACACACACACACACGCACACACATTTTATAATACTATACCAAGACATAATTACAAGAGACTCAACCAGCAATAAAAACTCAAGACTTTTGCAAAAAGAGAGAAACAGGCAGACAGAGAGAGAAAAGAAAAGGAAAGAAAGGAAAAGGAAAAGGAAAAGGAAAAGGAAAGGAAAAGGAAAAGGAAAGAGCCTTCTCAATCCTACTTCTCAGTGGCATTGAGATCATGCTTGATCCCTATAATTGAGACCTCAAGAGTTCAGGATGGCAGAGTGGTTCCCAAGTTCAAATACCCGTACCAGCATCAGGACCTACCAAGCAGTATGACTGGTAGTCAGTGACTTATCCCTAAGCTTCAATATGCTTATAGGTAGAATGGCTACAATTCCACCTGCCTGGTAAAGTTCTTATGAAGACTAGAAAATGGTGGCTGCGAAACTTTAGCACTCAGTAATTGGCAGGCCATTCCTATCTGGAGTTTCTTCTTCTTGCCCATTTAGCCTTCGGCCAGTTACCAACTCCTAAATGCAAGTGATTATCCTTGGTTCTGTCCTGATCATTCCTTGGCCCTTTAAAGATCCCAATAGGTATTGGTGCTGGCTAATTTTAAATCAACTTGACAACAGCTAAAGTCATTTCAGAAGAGGGAACCTCAACTTTAAAATAAAATGTCCCCACAAGATTGACCGGTAGACAAGCCTTATTGCATTTTTCTTGCTTGATGATCAATGTGGGAGTGTGAGGCTCACTGCAGGGAGTGTGATCACTTAGCAGGTGATCCAGAGTGCTCTAAGTAAGCCGGCTGAGTGAGGCAGGAGTAGCAGCCAATAAGTTAACCTTCTTCTGTCGCCTGTGCATCAGTTCTTGCTTTCTGGTTCCTGCCCTGACTTTCCTCACTGATAAAACTGCTGGAAGCTAGCCAAGGATCTATCCTATAAACAATCACTAAACCCAGACACTATTGCATATGCCAGCAAGATTTTGTTAACAGGACCCTGACATAGCTCTCTCTTGTGAGGCTATGCCAATGCCTGGCAAATACAGAAGTGGATGCTCACAGTCAGCTATTGGATGGAACACAGGGCCCCCAATGAAGGAGCTAGAGAAAGTACCCAAGGAGCTGAAGAGGTCTGCAACCCTATAGGTGGAACAACAATATGAACTAACCAGTACCCCTTGCCCAGAGCGCGTGTCTATAGCTGCATATGTAGCAGAGGATGGCCTAATCAGCCATCAATGGGAGGAGTGGCCTTTGGTCTTGTGAAGATCATATGCCCCAAGGTGGGGGAATGCCAGGGCCAGGAAGCAGGAGTGAGTGGGTTGGTGAGCAGGGCATGGAGAGGGTATAGGGGACTTTCAGAGAGGAAACTAGGAAAGGGGAAAGCATTTGAAATGTAAATGAAGAAAATATCTAGTAAAAAAAAAGAAAAGAAAAGAAAAGAAAAGAAAAGAAAAGAAAAGAAAAGAAAAGAAACAAATCTTTTCCTCCCCATAAAAAAAAAATACCATACCTTTAGTGATGATATTTTATCACAGCAACAGAAAACCCTAAACAGGCAGGTAGGCTTATTCAATTTTCTGGGGGATAAAACTCTACTCCTCCCTACTTGCTTGTCATGAGAATTTACTGAGTAGCTGCTTGGATTTGATGACATGGAGGAATCATATAGGAAGCTTCCACAAAGTCCCAGTAGTCAGGGTGTATGATGACAAAATAATGAAAGGAAGCTCAATTCAGCTGGCAGGTTGATTGGTTGGTTTACTGCTGTAATATACAGGACTGAGCCTTGGCCCTGTCATTCTCTAGTCAAGTGGTTTATCACCGAGCTATATATATCTCAATCCCTTTTTGTCTTCTTTTTTGTTTGTTTGTTCCTTATTTCCATTTTCATGTTTGTACTGGTGTTGCTATTGTTGTTGTTGGTGGTGGTCATGGTAGTGGTGGTAGTATGTGTATGTTTGCATAGGTGTGAGTGGACATATGTAGATACTATGCATGTGGGTGCACTTACTTGTAGAGGCCAAAGGTCTATGTCCTGAATTAGCCTCAATCATTAGGACTAGTTTTGCTACCCAGCACGCTCAAGGGATCTGGACTCCATTTGTGAGGCTGGAATTACAGGTAGGCCACATCCACACTTGGCATTTATACGGGTTCTGGGATGCCATCTCTAGCCCTTCTGCTTGGGCTGTGAGTACTTTAACCACTGAGCCATCTCCCACACAACTATGGCCCTCTTTAAAAATGGGAGATAAGGGCTGAGTGGCACAGACTGGGCTTCAACATAGTCTGTAAGCCTTGAGCTTATAGTCCTCCTGCCTCTGCTCCTGAGTATCTTACATTGCATTACCAGGCCCAGTGATGAGTCAGCAATTTTAAAGGCTCCTCCCAAACAGGACCCTATGGGAATTCTAAGCCAAGATCTGGAGGAAAAGCCACTAAATTAAGTTCACTGTTATATCTATGGCAGCTTAATTACTTTTGCTGACCATCAAACCACCATTGTTGTTTTTTTAACTTTTTTTTTAATTGAAGTAGAATTGATATGTTAAACAACTCACAGATTGTGTCACCTCGGTGAATTACCACAAAGAAAATATAGCTGTGTAACCACCATATGGGCAAAGAAAAAAGTCAGGTACTTTTCAGATTACTCCCATCTCTGGTACCCATAGGGTTTGCTGAGCTGATGTCTGCCACTAGACATTCAGTTTTCTCTCATGTGTTTAACATTTCATTAGCAGACCAGGAATCATGTGTTCTGTACATGTGTTTGCTTCTTTTAGTCAAAGCATTGGTCAGATTCATGCATCTATTTTCACTGCTATGTGTACGTGAGAGTTAACAGAATATATTCTTCCTTGACCTCTTGCCTTTGGACTTAGTCATGTGATTTGATTTACCCAATTCAATGTCAGCAGATGTGGCATATGCCGTGATTAGAAGCATTCTGTCCTTGGATGGCTCAGCTTGCCCTGCTATGCAACAGCCTTTTGCCAAGAAAAGAAAAGCCCTCAGGCAGCGAGAGGTCAAAGAAGAATGAGAGACATGTGTGCCGCAGCTTAGAGCTGAGGCCAGCCAAGTCAAGCTTATGTCAACTGACTCAAGCATTCATTAGCAAGAAGTCATGGTTATTGCATCCTGCCACTGAATGTTGGGATGAACATTTGCTCCTGAGTTTCAAGGTGGACTAATAAAGGTGGGTAATGGAAGTTTCATTTTATAAAGACAGAGAGAGAGAGATGTCCAAACATGACAACTCACTTAACTGACTTGACAGATTTTAGATAAAGACCTGGTTCTAAGCTGATAGTCAGTAAATACATGTATATCAAATATAAACTAGCATCATTCCTGTTAACAAGAGATACATAGGGCTGGAGAGGTGGCTCCCTAGTGAAAAGCACTTTCTGGCCTTCCAGAGGACCTGATTCGTACCACCAACATGGTGGCTCAAAACTGTCTCTAACTCTAGTTCCAAGGAACCCAACACCTTCTTCTGTCCTTTTCATGCACTGCATACACATGATACACAAACATACGTGTAGGCAAATTACCCATGCACATCAAATAAAAATAAAATAAAACAGAAAAAAAAAGTGACACATAAAAGCTTCCATGTTCATTTTTTGTACTACCCAAATAGCGCAAATCTTTTAACCTGAGTAAACTAACTTCTTTGGGCGGGGGGGGGGGGGGGGTCTACAGGCACTTTTTCCTTTTTTTAATTAGATATTTTCTTTATTTACATTTCAAATGCTATACCGAAAATTCCCTCCCCCGACCCTGCTCCCCTACCCACCAACTCCCACTTCTTGACCCTGGCATTCCCCTGTACTGGGGCATATAAAGTTTGCAAGACCAAGGGGCCTCTCTTCCCAATGATGGCCGACTAGGCCATCTTCTGCTACATATGCATCTAGAGAAACGAGCTCTGGGGGTACTTGTTAGTTCATAGGTGGAACAACAATATGAACTAACTTCTTTTAAATAGAGTTATCTGATAGAATCTATAATAGGCTGCTGCTTGCAAAAGTACCTTAACGCAGTTTCTTGGGGTAGTATAAATTTTTCTTTGGAAATAATCTTCTTATAGATGAATTTGTTCTTTAAATAGGTCCATGAAATTGAGGTGTTTTCTGAGCTCACTTCTATCTTTCATTGCTTTGATGTGCCCTGTTATTAATAGCATTATGATCCATAGCAATCACAACATCTTCAGCGAATCATAATCATTAAGGAAGTCTCACCCTGCTTAGAAATCATGGCCGTTTCAAAACCACAGCTCAAATTTTAACAAATGAATCTCAAAGTCCACATGTTATTACATCATACATTTGTTTCAATATTTTAATACGTTGTCAAGGATTTATGTTTTATGAATTTAAATTTTTTTCTTTAATAATGAGATTATTTAATAATGAGATTATAGATTTTGCAGGATTGCAACAGAGTAAGATATATTGTTCTGTAAAAGGTCCTGGGTTCCACCTCTAGCTACACACAAGCATGTACAAGACACACACACACACACACACACAGAAGGAGAGAGAGAGAGAGAGAGAGAGAGAGAGAGAGAGAATAATATTTTAGAGAACAGAAGTTTTCAAACGAAGACTTTGTTAGGATTCTACTAGTTTAAAACCAACAAAAATCAGTGCCTATAAGCAAATTATACCTAAGGAGAAGCAAACTAAAATCAAACTGCTGAGAGCTGTAGGCAACTAGGGATTTGACCAAACAGAAATGTCACTGAAATTCTAAGACCACATATTTAAAAGACATTTTCAAGCATTGATTTTACACTAGGAGTCTTCAGTCCTTGAGCTGCTGACATTTTGGAGCTGCCTAATTCTTGACACAAGCAGTCCTACTCACTGTAGGACACTTAACACGACCAGTGGTTTCCACCTACTCTAGATACATTAGCACCACTCTAGTATGACGACTGAAGGTGACTCTAGCAATTATCCTCTGAGAGACAAAATTGCTACAGCTCAAAATCCCTACATTCGAAACTTTGCTCATGTGTTGCAAGTCTATGTGTGCTTCTGTGTAGGCACATATGTGTTCATTGTGTGCACATGGAGCCCAGAGGTAGCCAACAGGGCTCTTTCACTTTTGCTCACCACCTTATCCCTTGACCCAGGATCTCTTATTGAACCTAACACTCGTCAACTGGCTGGACTGCAGCTTCCAGGGTCTGCTCACCTCTGTCCTCTGAGTGTTACCGTTACAGACATATGTCACTATCCCCACTTTATTTGTTGTTTTTAGGTGCATTCTGGGATTTCTGCTCAGGTCCTTAGCCTTGTACAGCTGGCACTTTACTAGATGAACCAACTCCCCGATAAATGTAAGACCATAGTTTGTTTAGAAACTGACATGGCATGAATTACCACTTGCTGGTAATCCACTGAACAAGTTACTGTGCACTTAGGAAAAAAAACACTGATGTTATGACATCCTACAATGAAGGAAAGGGTTATTATTACAATGAGAGTCTCCTCATCTTGCTGATTTTGCTTAGAATAAATATCTATCTTACTATCATTCTGTGACTTCTCTTTTATCATTCTGGTAGAACAAGGGGATACACTTGATACAGTTATTATTTTTAGAGCTACCTGGCTGATAAGGTTCCTCAGGGTCAACAGATATCCGTGGATTGCAGCATCATGAAGAGGAGACCAGTCAGACACTACATCTGCATGGAAAGGGAGAAATGAGTTACATCATGCTAAGACACTTGGACTGAGAGGTTCATCCAGCACCCAAACTAAGGACCAAAGAGGCAGACTGGAAAACATGTTGAGTGAGTGAAGTCAGCCAAGCACAGAAAAACAGCATAATGTAATCTAGCTCCTATGCAGGAAAGGGAGAAGAGACCAGTAGTCACCAGAGGCTAGGCGATTAGGATGAGAAGAGAGATAGGAAAGGTTGACTGGTGAATACTAAATCACTATTTTATTGAGGCACAAGATGCCACTACTCCTCCCTAGGGTAATTATAAATAGGAACTTCCTAATACAAATTTCAAAAAGGTACAAGATCTTTGATACTTTTAGCATTAGGAAGAAATCAGCATTTTACGGAGACTTATCTATAAGTGACTTCCATAGTACATGGAACAAGCCATTAAAAGCATCTCACAAATACATACAATGTTTGTTTTTATGCATCCTTCAGAAAACAAATCTGATTTAAATTAATATTTTAAAGAGGCAGGTTCGAATGACAGAAGATGACTGAACTCCCATTTTCACACTGGTCTCAAAGGCAAATGGCCCATGTTATTGTATGAAAGTTTTGCCAATTACCAGCATTAGGGAATTAGCTGTGATTGCCAGTCTTGCTTCCTGCATGAAACACAAACTTTGGCATCTCAGCAAACAGTTGCATGCACTAATAGTAGCAATCATATAATTACATACACCATTAGGCTTGTAATAAAATCTAAACAGAACTGTATCTATTTATAGGTTACCTTCTGTCCCAATATTAAGCACAAATCAGAATTCAGTCTAACCTTGAAATCATAGCATTATTTGTGACCCTCCCCTCTAACCAGTGTGCTAATGTGGTTAAAAGAACATTCCGAATTCAGACCCAGTTGACCTCTTCTAAACAGTGGCTCCGTGAACAAATTCCAACTCTCGGTTTCATTTTGGGTAAAGACAGAAATATACTTACCCATGGCTCAATACATACTAGCTACCATTATTATCTTGTCGTGAAACTAAACAGTGTCTTTATTATATCCCATAAGCATTGCATTTAAAAGAGAAAATGTAGTGTACCACCATATAAGAGAACTACAATTTTTCAGGAAAGAAGCCTGTACGCCCTATCCAACAAAATAAGCTTTCCTCTGGCCTTGTAATTAAGTGCAGATATAATTGAATTCAGCATAGACCAGACTTGTTCCTCATCTCAAGCTGCATCTGATTTACAATGAGGGAGATTTGCCTGAGTCTGCATCAGTTCCAGCTCTGCCTGCCTTTGATAAGCACATGATACACAAGCAAGGTGCAACTGTCTGATCCTACTTGTTCCTTGCATGAGCACTTAAGAGCTGTTAAAGGCTGAGAGAGCCCGAGAGCAAGGGTAGTTGCAAATGCCTTGCAAACCGAAAGGCCATGAAAAGACAAGAACACTTTGTACCTAACGCGTGTTAGCTGAGGACTGCCTGCCACCTGGAGCCATCAATGCCCTGGAAAATCTGTCCCAGTGAGCAAATTACCATCCTTGCAGATGGACTCATTAAGCATTTAGTACATGAAAGGATGCTGCATGAGGCCGCCTACACGCAGCCCATCCAGTGCTTTCTTACTGGGGTCACTAAGGTCTGCAGACAAAACACCTTAAGGAAAATGGCTTTTCCTGGCTCTAAAAATCTTGGGCTTGACACATGCCCAGTGTCCTCACAGCCTTCACAGAGGTTCCTAATTCTCTTGAGGAAAACACTGGTGTGTCTATCTGGGGAGTCTTAAATTCAGATTATAGATGTAGAGAAATTGGCTTCTGAATTAGAATTTTACCATGCAATACCACTCTTCAGGTACTGATAATGGAGGACACCATTTACACAAAATCTTAAGCAAGAAAAGACAAAATTTGAGGAAGGTCTTGAAAAATCAGGTTTTGGTACATGTACAACTGAATACCAATTGCTCTCTGAGTGTGAGATGATTAGCTCTTTATTTTTCCTTCCAAGTACTCAGCTGCTAAGAAATACAATTGTCAAAATCTTCCACATCTTGAATGCTGTCTCAGATTATAATACTTGACAGGCTAAACAGTCCAGGAAGGTAATGTAGGGGCTAAATTACAACTCTGTTTAGATGGCATTAAAGTACTGCAACGGTTTTATTAAAGGAACGCCAAAATCTGGGGCTTGACTCCTACTTATTCATCAAGGAAACATTTTTCTTTGTTACAGCAAATACAGAATAATATTCCTCCCAAGATCACAAGCAAGTCATTTGAAGCTTTGAAATCATGCAGAATTCAGCATTTACAGAGGAGAGACACCCTGTGTCTTTTAGAAGTAGAGAGTGTGGTTCAGAAACACAGCCCAAGGCTGACAATACTAATATCCATCTCTAGATTGCTAGTGAACATCTTCATTGAGCTACAACTCACATTAAGATCTGCCCACTGGAAGGATACAACCCAATGCTTTTCCTTATAAATACAGACTTGTGCAGACAACACCACAATCAGTCTCAGACTCTTTTCATTACCCTGTGAAGAAATCTCATGGCAATTAACATTCACTCCACATCAGCACATGCACCAGCCCAACAACCATTGATCTTTTTCTTGTCTTTACAGATTTGCCTATTCTGGACAGTTCATCTAAATGAAACTCTACGATGCACTGCTCCAAGCTGCATCCACCCTGTAGCATGTATTAGAACTTCATGACATCTTTAGTCAAATACCCATCGTATAGATCGATTACATTTTAATGAACCATTTATTGGGTGAAGACAATTTGTGTTGTTTCCACTTTAGGGTTAGCAAAATGCTGCTACAAATATTCCTTCCACATTTGGGGGGTAGATATGGATTTTAAATTATTTGTGCCTACCCCCAAAGAATGGGACTTCTATATGATATGTTGAGTCTCTTGGGAGTATTTTCCAAAGTGACCACCCAAGCATATATTTCCATCAACAATATACAAGGCTTCCCCTTCTAACTCCAAAGCCATTTTGGTATGATATTTGTTAAGCCCATACTCCTTCCCTGAAGAAAAACATAGGCCCTAAGCCTAAATCTTTGTTAACCTTATACAAGGGCTTTACTCTCAGCAAATCTCAGGGCACTGGAGTATGTAAAAACCTAGATGCTGATATTGGAAATATTTACACATTAACACTTTTCTCAAGTTGTCACAGCACAGATTGTGCCCGCAAGAGGGAAAGGAGAGAGGGAGGGAAGACACAAGGGGGAGGGGGGACAAATAAGCATCATAATTTTGCAATGCAGAAGTAATCCACACATCCCTTTGCTCTATAAACTTTGAACTGAGACTTGCTCCTTGTGACAGCCAATAGAGGAAAGACCTAGAGCTCACTGCTCCAGGCATTTCTAGGGCACACCCCTGGAGTAGGCAATGTGCTACAGGCTCAATATATGGCCAGTTACATCTTAAGCCCCCCCCCCTCACATGATTCCTAGCAACTGCCAGCTGGAAACGGCAGAACAAGCAGAAGATGGGACCTATTTTCCTATCAGACCATGGGTGATGCTCATGGTCGAAGACTATCCATGGCATGACAGAGAGATCCAAGGCCACCCTACCCCTTTTTTCATCAACACTACCAGAGTCTTTGAAACCTAAAAGTCATTATAAGCAACGAATTGTACACACCCTTGGCATGGACTGAGTATTCATTCATAGTACTGGTTCATCCATGGTCTATATTTGGTTTTACTGCCAAAAACAAAAGAGATGACAAATGAGGTAATGCCATGGATCAATCAGTGTAGCTTATGGGTAAAGGAGGGGATGGACCTCTCATTACACAACTATTCCACAAGTCCTTCAATTAGTGTCATTAAACTTGCCCTTTAAAAGGAAAGTATCTCCATCAAGCCTGTGGCACATTAGGAAGGTTGGTGTTTCATTTTTATTACACTTTCTGGAACAATTTCTAAGATTTCCATTATTTCAGGAGAGATTTAAAGTGCACTAATTGCTCCATTCTGAAAAGAGCTATTAAGAAAGTTCCAAGAACCTTAGTAAATGTGAGGGAGTAGCATAAATCCATTTTAGGAAAACATTTTGCAAGGTCGAAAGTGGGAGGGGGAAGTTGCTCTGAAGGGACTGGAGTATCTGGGATATGACAAAGGTGCATTCAGGGGCATGAACCAATGCTCCATCACTGGAGAAGAACCCTGCTATGGGGAGGGTAAAGCGAGCATGATGCCTCTTGAGCAAGATGGTCCTGTCTACTCCATCCATTATCCAGCCCCTCCTTCCCTTCCCTTCCTGCTCCTCCTCTTCCCCTCTCTGTACTCTGTACTCTGTACTCTCCTCCCTTCAGCTCTCCATAATTTCACATCTTCACCTCTTCTGTTTATAGAGACAAGACACCCTCAGAAAGCATCCTCCACCAAAATGACCCAATATCTAAAAGTACCCCACCAGAAGATGGAAACTTTTTTTTTTTCCGCAATGCCCACTCTTGCCTGCTTTCTGCTTAAATGTGAATTTTTTTTCTAATAGGGTAGACTCAATTTTGGAAATAAAGAAGTATTTCTGGAGATATGAGCTCTCAAGCAAGCAACCAAAGAGAAACCAACTTGTGTCAGAGAGATGGCTCAGCAGGTAAAGATACTCGCTACCAAGCCTAGTACCCTGAGCTCCATCTCAGGATCTACATAGTGGAAAGACAGAGCCTAATCACACAAACTGTCCTCTGACCACCACAGGCACATACCCACACACACACAAAAGGAACAAATGTACAACAACTGTTTTTAAACTTAAGAGTAGACGCTAATGAGTGGGTAATTAGTAGGAATATAAAGGTTAATTTCCCCTTCAATGCATTTTGTGAATTGTCTACAAGTAGAGTGAGGGAGTTTCTTAGACTGTGGTAACAAACTCCCTCATATTACTCCAATTTGCTTACTACTATTGGAATATATTTTCTTGCAGTTGTCAAGGCTGGAAGTCTAACAGAAGACTAAAAGCTTTAGCAAGGCCATCCCCTTTCTAAAGTCGCCAGGAAGGAATCGTTCCTCACCTCTAGCTTCTCACACCTGATGCCCACCCATCCCTGGCTATCCTTGGTTCATAGACTCTGTACTCTAATCTCGGACTCTTGCTGCTTAGCATCCTCTCTGAGTGCTCTCCTTTTCTTATTGAAACACCAACCTTGTGGGATTAAGGATTCCAAGCTATGCCAGGGAGGTTTCAGTTTATCTGCACCCACTCAATTTCCTAATGGTAATCTCTTTTGAAGTGCAAAGGCTAGTTAAGATTTCAAAGGATCATTTGAGAGGTATAATTCAATTACTAACAAAGTACTTTCTCGGGAGGGGTGCTACTCTTTCCCTGTTCCTGGGACAGCAGAGTCAACAAGCATTAAAGAATCTCTGTGAAGAGGTGGCTCTCCATCTTCCGATCCTTTTCCCCCTTCTGGAGAAGAGGAGAGAGAAAAAAGAATGGACCATAGCCAGCCTTATGCTTGCCTCCGATTTGTCCCTGTGCCAAAGGATACCTTCAACTGAGCCCGAGTGTCTGAGTGCCAAAACTTGGAAACAACATTCTGAATGTTCCACATTCCACACTTCACCAAGGTCAAGGCCTCAGAAGCATAAACAAATGTAACCAGCTACCTCAGAGGGCTCCCACCCCTACCCTAAGCTGAGAAGAACTAGTGCAAAGCAAAGAGCAAAACCGTCTCCTGGAGAAGAGGGAAAAACCTGGGAGGGTTGAATGGGAGCAGTGGTTGGCTATACTGGGTGTGGGAAATGGGGAGAAAATGGTTGTCCTGGGTCAGAGAAGGAGAATGTGATCCAGCAGGGATATCCAAGAGTCCAGACATCTATCCTGTGATTTTTCATGTCTTTGAAATCTGCTTGGGACTGGAAAGATGGCTTAGCAGTTAAGAGCACGGACTGCTCTTCCAGAGGTCCTGAGTTCAAATCCCAGCAACCACATGGTGGCTCACAACCATTTATAATGGGATCCAATGCCCTCTTCTGGGGTGTCTGAAGAGAATGACAAGTGTACTCGTATAAATAAATAAATCTTAATGAATGAATAAATAAATAAATAAATAAATAAATAAATAAATAAATAAAACAAGCTGGGCAGTGGTGGCGCATGCCTTTAATCCCAGCACTTGGGAGGCAGAGACAGGCAGATTTCTTAGTTTGAGGCCAGCCTGGTCTACAGAGTGAGTTCCAGGACAGCCAGGGCTACACAGAGAAACCCTGTCTCGAAAAACAAACAAACAAAAAAAAACAAAACAAAAAACAAAACAAAACAAAACAAAAAGCCTGCTATCCCTTTAGAGCCCTTGGAATAGTAACATCAAAAATCCCTTCCTAATTTTTTGGTCCAACTTACTGACCACACATGTCAATTCTTGGCCATTGGAAAATTTCTCCGTTCACTGAGTTTCAGCCACAAGCCTGCTGCAGAACATTCTGAGGCTTCTCACACTCAACCTGTATTCACTTCAAACCTTAGCCCCATATCACCAGGCTATGTGGATTAGTCAATGTTACTCACAGTTTTACGGGAGAGCTACCGGGAGAGCTAGAGCGACAGTTAATTGATTTAAAAAAAAAAAAAAAGGCAGCTTGCCACATAGGAAAGAGGACATGAATTCAGATACACAGCATCCCATTAAAAAAACAAACAAACAAACAAAAAACAAAAAAAAAGATACCAATGTGTCTATAATACCAGTGCTAGGAAGATGGTTGCAGAAAGGATCCCTGGAGCTCTCTAGCCAATCACAGTTACTGAATTAAGATGGAGAGAGATTACAGATGACACAGGACACTGACCTCTGGCCTTCACATATCTACATACACATGCATGCATACCCTTCTGTACACACACTCACATGAACATGTACATATAACAGAGTGAGAGAAAGAAAACTCTACCCCCCCCCCATGCCCTACTGCACTAAGCCAGCTCTCTTTCCAGCTTTCCTCTTATCTGGCTCTTCTGTCTAACCTAATTTGGGGTTTAAAAAAAAAAACTTCACAATTTAAGATGCTTTCTCTCCATTTGCCACAATATTGAATCAAATGGCATAATCCAATTTCTCTTTCCTTCAGAATTAAAGCCCTTTCTCTGTCATATCTGAAGTTTGGGTAAATAAAAAAACAAATGAACAAACAAAAGAACATGCAGGCCTGTCTCCTCAGAGAGGGGAAAGCATTTCGTATTGTCTACTTTCTGTTGTGATCCTTTCACAAACCTGTTCAGAAAGGCATCACTAAGACCTGGAAGACTTTGAAACCTGTTTATTGTCCTTCTAATAGAAAAGTATTGTGGGCAGCCTACCAGTGTTCTGAGTGTGATGCAGTCTCCTTGAATGCTTAAGCCCAGAATGCATTCACCTGGAACCTGCTGAATGTTTACAGGAAAGTGACAGTGAGTGAATGTGGGAGACCTCTGTATTAGCCAATGCATCAGCCAATGGGTGCAACGCATGCCTGGAGGAGATCTTTGCGGTGTTTTAAAAGTTTCATTTCTCAAGTCAATCAACCAGCCAATATCCTTGAGAAAATCAGCTTCACCAAATATGAAATATCTAAGGGAACTTACAATAAGAGAATTTTTTTTAGCAATTACAGTGTTCCTATAAGACTAACACCTAAATTTCAGCACTTCAGAGGCTGAGACAGGAGGATAATGAGTTTAAGGTGAACCTGAACTACACAGGAGACCAAAATACAGCTACTTATAAGTAACTCTTAAACCTCTTCTTTAATAAATAATATACCTGACCCACAAAAGAGTGAGTGACTCCTTGAAGCAAAAGTTTTCACTGCTAGAAAATGCTCTGGGAAAATAAATTTGTCTCACCTTTGTGAATCTACAGATAAAGGTGTTTTTTTTTTTTCAATAGTCACATAAAGGATGAAGACTAACAAGGTGTGGACATCTGTCCAGTAGCTACTCTATGGACACCCCACAGAAAGACCCACTAACTTAGCCCACCTCTCTTCTCTCCCTTGAGCACATTAACCACCCTCCCCAGCATTCTGATTTGCCATCTTCTATGACTCACCCCCCATCAATGGGTTTGAAAGGAATCGTAGGTGAGGAGAGCCTCCTGGCTTGTCACTCCTGCCCCCTTCTTCACCATCCATGGTATCCTCCTAGGCCAGCAAACTCTTACGTTCCATTTCGGTTGTTCAGGGGAACTCAAATGCCATGTTCCTGGAACCCCTGGTAAATTCCAGTTCTGTGGCTGGTTAAACTGCACACGTCTTGATCCAGGCCGACTGCAGCAGAGAACAGCACAGGCAGGGTAATGTGAGTACTACCTGTGGTCAAACAGATGCCCATGCAGACACACACACACACACACCACTCCACCTAGCAGGCTGGAGACAGGCCAAAGTACACAACAGCACCCCCCAACCCCCAGGTCTCAAGTCTGAAAAGTTGCTGATGTCACGTCCTTTTCTACACTGAGACCAATCAGGGAGCAAGCCTTAGAGTTTATCAGCAAAGAAATCCACACTTTGTAACTTTTGGAGAATGGAGGCAGCTGGGTGGTTGGGTAGGAAGAAGATGTTACAGCGGCGGAGAGCTGTTTACTACTTTAGGGACTACTTAGACGAACCCCAGCATCCAGGAGCTGAGGAAACTGCTTTTGCAGCAGCTCAGAGAAACTGCTCGCACACGAACATGCACAGCCCAGCCTGGCCATCTGCACATGTGTTTTCAATTTTGCTGGGAGTGTCTTATGGAAAAATGTGTCTGTATGTTACCAAAAAAAAAAAAAAAATGCAAGTGGTAGAGGTGGGAGACGGATAGAAAGAAAACTCGTTTTCCAATTGGGGGTGGGGGCACTGCAAGTTCATGCCATGCCCTATTTTGCCCCTCCTGCACTCATTTGGATTTAACTTACAAATATTTGCAGAATGCAAAGAGAAAACTGCACTACAGGGTCACCACAGGTGTGAGAGGGAGCGGCTATCCTTCGTTATGAAGGCTACTGCTTTGTTAAGGTACCCTCAGTCTGCCCCCATGAATGTTAAGGTTTCAGCACGGGAGACTTTTCCCTTTCCACTTTCCACCAGACTCCCAGGTGCTGGTTTCAGTCAATCACCGGTGTGGCCACCATCCATGGGTTTGAAAGGAGCCTGGTGTGAGCCCAGCCTCCTGGTTTCAGCAGCTGCTGCTTTTCCTGCCCGCCCCCCACGCACACCTCCAATCTGTTCACCTTCCATGCCACTCTCCTGTACCAAGAAAGCTCATGCTCCACTTGACTTGCTCAGGAAAGACTCCCACTTTTCATCCCTTGCAGGTGGAAGAGAACGCTTTCTCCTCGGAAGCTTCTAGCACCCGCTGGGGATTTGATTCTGTTTGAGATCTTTGGCTTCTCAGTTGAAACATTTAGTAACTATTTTTTTTTAACCTCTTTGTGCTTGCAGGTGTGCTTGCTTGTTTTTGTTCAGATTATGACTATTGAGGGTGACCTTGAACTCACTGTATAGCCAGGCTAGCCTCAAACTTCTTGCAAACCTGCCTCCATCTCCAAAGTGCTGATTACAGGTGTGCACTGAAAGAGCTCTTGGCATCCTTCATCATTTTAATGCATTCCTTTGTACATATACACTTACCCTTGCACAGTTTCACTCCAGTGTAATTATATCAACATCCTGTCCAATAGGTTTTACACTTAGTCTGGACCACTCTCTATTGTCCCACATATAACTATACTAATTTCTTTATTCTCCATCACATTTCACATTGTACCAAAAGCATTACCTTGCACCGGACAGTGAGGGTGCCCACCTTTAATCCTAGCACTCCAGAGGCAGAAGCCAGGGGATCTCTGAGTGAGTTCTAGGCTACCTTGTTCTACAGAGTGAGATCTAGAACCACCAAGGCTACACAAAGACACTAGTAAAACTAAACAAAACTAAGCATGTCCTTGTCGCCAAATGATGCCAGCAGGCTATTGCCATTTCTTGGACTACTAGATCAATATTGTAATCAGTGTCTCTGTACATATTGCTTTGGCCGCACTTGCAAGTCTCTCTAGAGAAGAGATTCCTAAGAAAGGAAATACTGATTCAAAGTTACATTCTTATGGGGCTGGAGAGACGCCTCAGCCCTTAAGAGCACTTACTGCAACTACAACATACAGCTCACAGCTACCTGGAATTTTTGTAGGGTAAAAGGTAGCCCACTTCTGGGTTTGAAAACCTACCAAAACCCACCAATCCCTGAGCTCAAAATCCCACCAATCCCTGGGCCTGGATTGGAATCCCACCAATCCCCACCCTGGAAATCTCCACCCTGGAAAACTTTTCCCCTGAGAAACCTGCTCAGTGTCCTGCTGCTTCTCTCCCGAGCAGAGAAAGCCACTCTCTTGTGCCTTTCTCCATAAATCTTTTCTTTATTTGTGATGTTTGTTGTGGTGGGGTGTGACTATGTGGTATTCTTTGCTTCCTGACTAACCTTTCCCGCTCAGAGCTGAAACACGACACTAGCTTCAGGAGATCCAATACCATGTTCTGGTCTCCCTTGTCATTCAAGATCACATACCTGCCCTGACACACACACATGCACACACACACACACACACACACACACATCTCAATTTAAAAACTTAAAAATAATGTTTTAGTAGTATGTTCTTACACATGTGTTAAATGATATGAAACCAAAACTACACACACACACACACACACACACACACACATGACTGGATACAAATAAATTTGGGAAATTCTGAAAAAAAGATTGGTAGATTTTTTTCCCCAGCATATATATATATATATATATATATATATATATATATATATATATATATATATATATATATATATATATATTTGGTATGCATGCATATGTTCATGTATGTAAGTAAATGCATGTGTGTACATGTGCATATAGAAGTCAGAGGTAGATGGCAGGTGTCTTTCTCCATTGCTCTTCACCTTATGTAGTGCTGCAGAGACTCTCACTTAACCCCAGAGTTCGCAGACTCAACTAGTCTTCATAGCCAGCTTGCTCTGGGGATCCTCTGTCAAACACTGGGATTACAAACAAGCCTCCATACCTGCATGGGATTTACATGTGATCTGAACTCAGATCCTCATCCTTGTATGGCAACCACATAACTCACTGAGCCACCTATCTCCCCTTCCTAGGAAAAGGTGACTTTTCGTTATGTCATTTTACTGTACTGATGCAAAGAGGTCACCATTGAGGGAAGCGAAGTGCACAAGAGAGCTCATTTTATTATTTCTTGAGACTGTACATGAACCTATAATTTTTCTCAGTAGAAATTTTAATTTTAAAGAGAGGCTGCTCATTTAAAATTGGGATAAGCGCAGTCAAATTGCTTACTGTCTCTGTTTGCAGAATTTACTAAGAAGGCTATATACATGCAAATCCTTCAGTACTGTACCAGGAGAGACATGCAGAACCATAAACATATTTGATGGAAAGTAAGAAATTTACTTCCAACATAGAAGGGCTGAGAGGGATTTAAACAGAGGGCCATTATGGGGCAGCTGGATACTATTGCTATTCGTGCCCACTACTATCTCCACATTCCAGCTTATTTACATTAGATTCATTTTGAATAAGACATGATTTCTCCACAGTCAAATCTTAAGTTTCAAAATGGCAGTAAAGGACATTCCCAGCTTGCTACACTAATACTTTGAATCTTTTCATTAGATTTATTGTGTGGAGCACTGCTAGCAAATAAGATGAGAGCTGGACTTTTAAACTGCTTGATAATAGTTTTCCTAGAGGAGAACTGCATGCATTTTAAAGAACTAATTTTAAAAAACTGAACTATGCTTGAATGTGTATGAGTTATGATTATAGGGAGAAAAAAGATGCTTGACCATAACCCAGAAGACAGCAATAGAAAGCCCTATTGTACTCATCTGTGTGTGTGTGCGTGTGTGTGTTTGTGTGTGTGTGTGTGTGTGTGTGTGTGTGTGTGTGTGTGTGTGCGCATGTTGATGTGTTTGTGTTCAGTGATATTGGTCCAGGTTGGGTAGTAACAACAACAACAAAACCACTGTAGTGTGCAGCAAATGGCAGGGCCACACACATTCCACGTGGCATTGTTCACAAGAGCCTGCGTCTGTGCCCCTCACTTAGATGACCAAATCACACCTCACTTACAGATTAGTAGCCCATTTATCTCTGAGGATTTGGGGATCCTTGAAAGTCGCTTCCAATGGACAAGTATGGTGGCTCACCCCTGGAGTCTTAGGTTTCCAGAGACTGAGGTGGAAGGTCAGCCTAGGCTATTTAGTAAGCACCAGGCCAAGATTGCATAACAAAGTCCTATCTCAAAAATCAAACAACAGTACATGTAAGCTGGGACTGAAGCTGCGGGGGCGGGGGTGGAGTGCAGGGACAGAGAGACAGGGTGACAAGAGATAGACACACAGAAAGAGAGGTGTTGGGGGGGGGGATACTTCTAATTAGCCAAGGTTGATCCAGAACCAAGCACCCAGCACTTTTCCCAGTGCAGACCCTTTAGGAGCTGGGAGGCACTGGCTTCTTGGACTCAGAATTATGGGCTTCTCTGGCAGAGCTGCTGCTGTCTTTCAGCAGGCGATGCAAGTGCTGCAGCCATGCATTCCTGTCTGCCAAAGAGTAGCAGAAGATTCAAACAAGGGAATATTTTTAAAAAGTTAACAAAATGGGGTATTCTTGAGGTGAATTTAAATCGCAAAAATGTCTATGTAACCATGGGACTAGACTTTAAAAAAATAAAAATAAAAGATTTTTTTTTCATAACCAGTGAGTGCATTGTCCCAGCCTGGATGTGAATAAAAGAAGTAAAAGCAAAGAGGGGGGAGGGTTAGAAAGAGGGGAAAGGTGGGTAAATTGGTTCCAAACACATTATATCCATGAATGTTTAAGAAAATGTCACTATGAAAAAAAATAAGAAAATATAAACATTTTGTTTTATCTTTTAAAAAATAAACAAAAAACATGCAGTGGCCCAAAAGGCCAAATGAGCAGCTTTCTAGGATAAAGGAGAATGAAGAGTCTTAATGACTATTTGGCCCTTGATGGGACCCTGGATGGTGAAACAAGATGAAAAAGACATCACTGGCCCAGTTGTGAAGTGTACATCTGCATACTGGCTGTGCTGGACTGGAACCTGCCTCACCTCCACTCTAGCATCACTGCACTGAGTTCTGGGAGAGAATCTCTATGCTCTTGGGAAAGGTGTGAGAGTGTACTGGGGCAGAATCACATGGGATTATGAGGCCAAGGAGGAAATGGGCCAGCTACAATGCTTGCACACATAGAAAAAGCTGATGAATCCCCTCCTGCTAGGGCAACAGCCTAGAATCTGTCATTTGGGAATGTAAATTTGACTCTACATTGGACAGTAATGCAAGCTCTTAACAACAAACAACAGCCCATCTTGCTTACATTCTTTTTTATATTTTGATCATCATTAACTCTTAGCTTTAACACCGAACCCCCCCCCAAAAAAATTACACTATAGCATTTACCTTAGAAATTGATATTTGTTGATTCCCACTTAGATGTGTGAGGTGGTTCAGTTAGTAAAACGTTACTGCTACCAAGCTTGATGACCTGAGTTCAATCCCAGAGAACCACATTGAGGAAGGAGAAAACAAACTTCCCACAAGTTGTCTTTTGACCTTCATACATGGAATGGGGTATGTAAATGTGCATGTGTACATGTATGTACAAATGTAAAGACATACAAAATAAATAAATATTTTTAAAACTGTTTTTTTCCCATCTCATCTCTTGTTAACCCTAGCCATGGTGAGAGATCACAATGTTCACAACTTACAAATAGTTCATTAAAAATATATATGTATAAGTACTAATGTACTGTTTCCCATAGAGATATGTACATATACAGAGTCACATATATTATACAGTAGTTACATACATATGTCTGCAAACATTTACGAATATATTAAGAGAAACAACCATGACAAAATGCACAGTAAATTAGGGCAATAAACTCAAAGATATTCATTCAGTTATTCTTGCAATTCTTGAGCAAGCTAGAAGTTTTCAAACTATAGCAATGGTAGGTGGGAATGGGGTAGCAATGGTAGGTGGGAATGGGGTAGCAATGGTAGGTGGG